>CM069442.1:66462086-66642149 GCA_035610835.1 Ophiura sarsii
AATAACCACGATAACAACCATCTAAAGGAACCGCACGGGCAGATTATACAGTAATTTAAAAACAACAGTTAATAAGTTTCACTAAATGTAACAGGTTATGTAGACAATACCTAAAAGTGTTACACTAAAATTCGTGCGATTGAATGTTGTTCAAAAATGACTTTTTCCTTCGATTTTTACATGACCCAGCCTCGGCATATGTATTATAAACTACAAAGATATTTATTCAATTTCTTGATATAGAGAATAAATGAAGTAGACGCATCTCCTGGAACTGTCTTGTCTTGAAGAGAATTGAACATAAGCATACTCCCCATATTCCATAATGGCCATTTACCTTCATTCTTTGTCGACCTTGGGGACACTCCCTCTTCATCATCTCGCATTTGATTGTCTACCTCTCTTGTCATATCAACATCATCGTCCATTTTTCGCATGTGGGAAGCGTGTCGTGACGAAGTCCAATAGGCTTTTAATGATTGAGTACTTTGTGGAACATACATGACATATGGATAGGGGTTATAGCGGACTGGTGGCAGACTAGGTACCTCGCCCCTTTCTGGATACCCTTCCCATACAATTGGCATCAGACGTTCTTCGTCATCTGGGTATTTTCTTTTGCTGCTCGTTGAAGGACAGTGTGCTGTGGATGACGCACTGGAGTGGGCACTGAGGTGGCTTTCTTTATGGCGGCGATTTGGTATGCTGTTCTTGCGTGTAATTGGAGCCAGTATAGCTTCGATGGAATGACGCAGTGTATTTGCTGTAGGAAGTGACGGGGAGAGACATTCCCTTGAGTGGTCGTCTCCCTGAGATGCGTTAGCTGACACACTGAAAGAGACCAAACATAAAATAGCCATTCTGTAATCTTTTTTAATTAAAACATTAATTGAAGCTAGGATAATAACGCCGTTTTACTATAGTTCTATTCGTTTCAGGGCTTACGGACAATGTCATGTATTAAGTATTTAAGCAAAATATGAAACATTTCATAAATAAGATTCAAGTACAACTCAAGATAATTGAAATAATTCCAAAAGAATGTTGAGCTTTGTCTGTAAACATGTTAAATAGTCTTGGCTGATTTAAAAAAATTAAAAATCGAACACAACGAAGCAATGCCGAAATCAAATCTAACGATTCGGGATTGCCATTGGAAAGAAAATAGTGACAATATACCCTTGCGATTTACTAGCTTGATGCGTAATTAAGGCTGTAATACATTCAGTATGAATTTGCAAGGTTTGTATTCAAATGGTCAGCCTGTTGGCATGTATATTCGTAACTCCTCTATTCCATGGGCAAACTAATATTAGACTATATTCATAATATTCTAAAACTGTACAACCTTGGCTCATATATGAGATTGACAGCCAAGGTAAAAAAGAGAAGAGCAATGGAGAAAAACCTCGTTTCAAAAAAGTTTTTATTCAGCGCTATTCAACTGTCAGTCAATAGCGTTAGACATCGTCAATTTTACGATGCTCTTTTCAGAAGCGTTGCTGATGTTGATAACTTGGTGCTCCCTTTAAACAATGTGCTATCAATGAGCTATTGGAAATAGAGTAATGAGTAGTATGATTCGAATATGATTCATGGTTAGACTACGGTATATCTTTTGAATGGACACCGGAAAATTATGAATTATTGTCGATACATGTTTAATGCTGATGACCTTTAATCAGCCGAGCACTCTTTTGCTATCTCTTAACACAGGCCAATTCAGGAATTTGGTTTGCGACACCAAAAGTGTATATTCATCAATCCATAGAGTAGCCTATTTGCAACGCAACCAAACTACCGATTCAAAAATATCATGCCATGTAATTTGTCAATCCTAGGTTTGGACTGATCATGATGAATAGTCTATTATGTTTATCACATGATGATTGTTCGATATCATACGTCAAATTCAGATTGATTTATACAGCCCAATGGAAAAGTCGAGTTCGCTCAAAATTTGTTATCCGAGTACAATACAATTGAAGACAAAAGCATGGTCAACAAGTCTGGAAGAATGCTTTTAAATCCATCCTACATGATCCTTTGGTACCTTACCTATCTGATGTCGGCTCCATTGTCAATACGTCTTCTTCAAACCCTCAAGAACCTGTTGCATTCAATTAGTAATCCTAACACTTGTAAGTATTGAAGAATCGCTTCCAGGAAGATTCCAGCAAAATAAATATGTGCCCTCTTTAAGAAACGAATCTATAGAGCGATCAACACACGAATGATATTGAAAGATTCCTCGTACCTCATGCATTCGCCTCTACCAGACAAGTGATTCGGCCTACCAAGACACGCCTCCTCTTTCGTCTAAACTAGTTTAATAAGCTTTATATCTAATTGCGCCTTCGCACGGCCATAAAACAATTGAGTCGGCTGATTATAAATACAAAACAAACATCGCCCTAGTTAGACTTGTTCAATTAGTACTTATCAAATGTCGCCGTGTACACCGGATACATTTCAATTAAAGATGAGTGTTATTACCAGTTAGTCAGAGTAACCTTATGGCTATACCAATGACAAAAATAGTTTTATAAGGCTACGGTAATTAAAAACCATTGTGTAATGGATTAGGTATGTTAATGAAGATATAAATAATTAATTCAATATATTTAGCGATACAATATGACATCATCGGTGATAACATGGTCAATTTATGTGCAGTTTCTGTGCCCGGTTTCTGTGTCAAAATGATTCCCTTATACGCCAATAGAGGTTATCCACGTAGCCATTCGCAATGGAATACAAAGCAGTCAATAGTTAGGTCACCCAAGCCCTATATGAAAGCTATGAAGATTGTTGAACGGGGTCAGTAGTCACAAACATGCACAAACACAATAGTCGAACGACCTTGCTATTGTCAAAACTCCCTACACAGAGGACTGCAGTGCAAATCTGTACGATGTTCGCCATGTAATGTCTATGGCGCCTAATGGCGGATTTCATTCCGTGGTATGAAGCTATGAAGTTTCCGTGGTCTTCGCTATCTCCAAGCAGATAGAGCAATACGTACATGGAATTTTTTGTAGACGAGGGTACATTTCATGATTTGGTGAGGTTTAGAATGAGTTAGGATTCCTGTAATTTCGAAGACCACAGATTTTCAAAACGTGAATTTTCCAACATTTTACGACATAAATTTGGTCACAAAACGTGTTTAATACTATACATTTTACCGATCTGCAGATGTTATTGACCCTCTTCCAAAATTCTACCTGATTTTTAGCACGTTTCTCAGTTTTTGAGATGCCCAAATAGACCATTTTCCGAAGCTATATCTAGCAAATATTGCAGTCACTGATACTCCATTGTTTTCTTGCGTATAACAAAATATGACATGCAGCGTGACCTCCCTACTGACTGAAAGGGAATCGCACCCGGCCTATTCTACATGCAATTAAATCAATGCATGACCGTCCAATTATTCATAGTACAATCCGTGTTACCAAATTGACATAAATATCATGACACGGGTGTCTCGTCTATCTGAAAATCTTAAACACAGTTATAATTCACGACAATATGGCAGCTAATCCAAAACACGGATAACTACCCTTTAGAATGCATTTCTATACACATGGAAAAAAGTATCGCACCACCGGTTGAAAAGTGCAAATGTGGCCTCGAATTTTGTCACCATGGTGTGATATTAAGGATCATTTATTTGCCTAAGCTGTCCAGCAAAATGTTATGCAATAAAAAAGGGCCACATTTGAGTTTGTGACGTAATCGATGTAATGATTTTCAAGGCCAAGGGGAAAATGCATGAAACAAGTTTGGGTATAACGCGATATTGAGAGGCCCGATAGTTAATCTCTATAGTTGTAATCCTTGGTAACACATTCAAGTCTTCCAAGGTCAAAGTTCATCTGGGGTCAAATTTCAAAAGTTGCCCGATTGTCCTCAAACATGAAAAAACTCCCTTTTTCGTAAACCCAAAGGTTATGGGTCAAAGGTCAAAATAGGTCAAATTTTAAATAAGTTCAAATGACAAAAGCAATATTGCGGAAGTGTTGCCCTAGGTAAAATAAATAAAAAAATCAACGGTGACCTCTTCGTAATTGCTGAATTTATGACCATCAAAACAATGGCATGTTTGGACTTATTCACTGCATTGTAGCCTATAACGTCTAAATGGAACATATCTTGCGCCGAATTCAGAACTAATATAATGACTATTTTAAGTTTTTAAAGTCTATTCAATATTGCGTTATACCCAAACTTGTTTCCTGCATGCTTTTGGCACTAACGCACGGGAGAATGTCAATCAGACGTGCCAGTGTCGCGTGTAAAGTATTCCCAGGTTTAGGCGGCCTGATATAGTTGGTACCACCTCAGGGTATGAAGAACAACGCAATATAGTTAGTTCTCAGTGATGTTGTCTTCAAAATGGAAGCTTAAGGTATTAATTTATATAGAAAAAGTGCGCGCTTTGAGTTCACCCCACGGTCGAACCCTTATACACCTCAAACCTATTATATAAAGACCGTTTCTGTGATGATATGAACCACAATAACCAAACGAAACCAAATTATGTAACAGTAATCTAATAAAAGTGTTAGATTTTACAAAATAAGATTTTACTTCAATAGACCGTATTATTCCCCATTACAAAAATCACACAATATTTTACTGCATGAATTAGGTAGATATTAGAGATGTTGTGATGTATAAAGTTTTAAAGCTTATTCTGTAATCTAATAAGTTGCAGAATTTTAAAAATGAAATGTTACTTCAATAGACCTTATCATTCCCCTTCAAAAAAATTGCACAATAGCTCACTGCATTAGGTAGATTTTACGAGTATACGCCTTAACCGCTTCAAGTCTGTAATCGAATAAGTTGCATATTGTCCAACAATAAGATAACTCTATAATAGATCTATCATAAATATCCTACAACATGAAACACTACTGCTTTACAAGAATATTGCAATATTTATTTGTCAGTCTTACTTGGTGTTGCAAAGCCTTCCTCTCTAAATGTTGGAACATATTTTGTAATGCATATTGTTCGAATAGGTCATTTCAATTAAAGTACTATTGTCATTATAGTCCTTGGTGTTTTGAAGTATGTCTGTATGTCTCCCTCGAGCTATCTCTCTTTTCCTAGATTATGAGTTAAATTTAGATGTGGCATTTTGTAAATAATATTATTCTTAAATAAATTGTGATCATCATGCCCAATCCAAATGACTGGGAACAAAATAAACGGCTAAAAACCTCAAGAATATTTTTGTAGAAAAAAACAGACACAATGTGTACAAGCCAATTTATTGCTTAAGCAAAAGGGAAAAACCATTACAACAACAACAACAACAATAATAATAACAACAATAATAATAACAACAATAATAATAACAACAATAATAATAACAACAATAATAATAACAACAATAATAATAATAACAACAACAACAACAACAACAAATCTGGTTTAAATCTGAAAATTTTCATGCTAATACAATTCTCCCTGGCAAGATATTATCTCATCATGATGATTTAACGTTCATGTTTTAGTATATTAAGGGCGATGGTTTGAAACATTGTACAAGAAGTATCAATACTAAAATTATAGCCATTTTGCCACGGAAAACTAAACTATATTATACAAGTATCCCATGGCTACAAAATACAGTCATGTTACTCATGTACCGTTTCAAGTTATCTTAACTTATTCAATAAATAATAATCTTGGGATAGTTCACCAGGTTGTATTGAATGGCCCGAAACTCTTCTAAAGATATTGTTATCAATAAAGTTTCCTCTAAAATTGCAGCTAAATTGAAAGTCGGGACTTCTTTGTATTTTTACCAATTTCACGATAAAGAAGCATGATATACATATAATTGTTGTGTCCAGGGCCGCAGTGGTAATTGATTTATTAAACGTGGTCGATTGGCATGAAATATTCATTTTCCCGGGGCGCTTGGCTGTAGTGACGCCGAAAACCTGTGAAGCGGACTGTTGAGTGCGCGTTAAAAGCGGATGCACTCCGTCCGCGTTGGACCAAGGTTTGAAATACGCGGAAAGAGCGACGCTTTCCAAATGCTCACGAGCATTTACGGAAAATACCGACATACCTCTAAATTTGTCCCCATGATGGAATCAAAATGGCGGCGGCGTACTGGATCTCCTTTTTAAGTCTATGGTCTCTTATCATCTCAACTCCTCTCATTGTAAAGCAAATCAAGCTCCTGCCCATCTCTTCATGTCCCTATGTATAAATTCATAACTCATTTGGCCACAACTGATTTGAAGACACAGAATATGTATACATACGAGCTCGTACAATGTATTTCAGAGAAGACAAGATTGATACATACATGTACTTATAGTGTCAACTCATTACCAAAATTGACATAAATTCAAATTTAAAAAAAAGAAAATACAAATTATAAAGTATATAAAAATCCTTATTTAAAGACCATGTATGTTTAAGACGAGTCTTAACATATTGCATTTCATATATGTTACTGATTTTGTGAATCGCAGAATAGTCTCTATTTTAATAAGGCTTCGGGTTTTGATTGTTCCAATGTCAAATTCGGCTATCGAATAATCACAGTGAAACACAAATCTACCAATATTGAAACTGTAAGTAAGTGTAACACTAGGTCTCTTTCATATTGTCAGTCCAAATACCACAGAACGCGACGAGAACACCGCTACCTTTCAGGGGAATGTCCTTCCCGTCACTCCTAAGGGCGGGACCCTGCGTCATTCCATCGAAGCTATACCAGCTCCAATTACCCGAAATAACAGCATACCGAATCGCCGCCACAATGAAATATACCCCAGTGCCCGCTCCAGTTCGTCATCCAAAGCATACTATCCTTCAACGAGCAGTTTAATAACGGATAGTGCAGATGACGAAGAACGTCTGGTGCCAATTGTATGAGAAGGCTGTTCCGAAAGGGGTGAAGTACTTAGTCGTCAGACAGTATGATAAAACCTGTCTATCTACATTATTTTATTAGAAATGAATGCGATTTTATTTTAGTGTCAATTTTCAATTATACATTTTGTGTGAAAAAAACACCCGAAAAATCGAGGTAGGAGTTTGTTGATTTCGCCCAAAATAGTTAGACAATTTATTAAGACCCGGGAAATCGATGTACGAGTTTGTTGATTTCGCCCAAAATAGTTAGAAAATTCATTAAGACCCGAGAAATCGATGTAGGGGGGGTTGATTTCGCCCAAAATAGTTAGAAAATTCATTAAGACCATTGATCGTCACTTATAGAGAGAATACCACTCGTGTTTTGTTCTTTACATTATCATTTATCGTTAGTTGTAGTTAAATCCAATTAGATGCCTTTTGATGCGCGGCCGCCCGCACTAATTAGGGTTTATCAATGTCAATAAAGTTAATCAGTATCTACAACGATACATACAAGACGGTTTACAACCACATTTATTTAATTCTAACAAATATAACGCGCAACGAGCGATACCGTATCAAGATCTGTTACTTTTAATTGGCTTGCTTGACGTAATCATGAGCTGAGTCAATTTGACAAAAACTTAGCAACACTCAAGATGGACTTTCCGGTTCGGATAGGGGAACCAGTGATGAGCTGGCGAGACGCATTTCTTCTTTTCACGATATTACTTTTGACTGGTATCTTTATTTCTATGTCATTGAAGCTTCAATGAGGTCAAGTTAAAAAGAGTAAACAGTTTCTCATCCCCGTCCATATCCTTTTTTGAACATTTCAAAACCTTTTTTTCCGTTGGTTAGTAAATTAGTTATTTTTACAACGAATTCTAAGTTGGTTTTGTGAATATAATTTCCCCCTTAATTTAGTAGGCCTACACGTTCGATTCTTTTACCACCTGAACATATTTAGGTCGAAAGCCCCGTCAAACCCTTCTGTTTTTCGAAATATAAACCATTTGTTATTTTTAAAAACTTAATAAGCAACTAATCAAGGGGACACTGCATAAAGAATACAAATATTTGTCCTAAATTCATCCTCGAACATGCATAAATAGATACAGCATATTTGATCGTCACCTGTATCGATCGAGGAAATCGACTAAGGAATTGTATCAATTTTCCCAATACAAAGGTGAACTAGTTATTCACAACAACAAAGATGGCGGTGACATGGAAAACACCTGTAGAAACCTTTAAAAGTTGTAGTGCGTGATACAATATCATGTATCATTTTGTCACGTACAGATATAATATACGGTTTTTTAACAAGAATCGCACGTAGACTATACAGTAGAAACACCACGACGACATTGAAAGGTAAGCAAATCTCATAATTTGAAACACCATAATTATAGGAAACAAAATTCTAATATAAATGCGAGGTCCCGTGTCGCTTGTGAGTGTCTCTCAAGTTTCCCAAAGAGACGAGAATGACCAAGTTTGCGTAATTTTCCTCAGAAATAAGAACTTGCATAACGTGGTATAAAATTACCGAAAATCATAACACAGTTGTCAAAAGTGGAATAATATAATATCAACCAATTTTGCACGCAATAGTCAAAACAGCTTGCATAAAATAACTCAACGCTGTCCAAAGTTGCCATGTCAAAGATGTCAACAAAGATGACCATCTCATGATAGTTTGCACAGGTCTGGGTAATTTAATCATTTTGTGGCATTTCCCCTAGTGACATTGTGTGTAGGCCTACTGGGAGATATTTTTAATATTTTTAATTTAAAAAATTGCGTTTCAAGTTTTGCTTTAGGCGCTGAATCGATAAGAATATGTCCTAACATATGTTCCTTCTTTAACCTGCCTTTACGGGGCTTAAGTTGAAATATTTTCTAAATCTATTTTTTCTTTTTTCCTATTTGTTTTAGGGAGAGAATGACAATATGTAACCGTATTGATGTAACCGTATTGATGAAATAAATTTGATGGAGCCAAAATGGCATCAGACAATATTGTAAAATTTGCTTATGCTGAATCCAGTACACGAGCTAAAGATGATGGTGAATATGTTGATGAAGATCTCATTGCAGCGAGAAAGAAGAGGGCTGAATCCCTGAGGAAAGCAGCCCTGATTGAGAAACGAAAAAGAAGAGCCGCTAATGGATTCGTCAAGGCAGGGGATAGGCACCGCCGCAGGAAACACGACAAAAGCAGAAAGGAGATCGTTCCAAAACAAAAAACAAAAGAAATTAACTCAAGTTATTTACCCATAATCAATCCAACGGATTTAAAACCGGAAGTGAGTCATGACCCTAAGCAGTCCAATGATCCTGAACTGATACTTCGTCCAACTCAAGAACATGACAGTGGTACATTTGTACTAGCAGAGAAGCCACGTCAATTGGACACAATTAGACACTCTTTCAAAACCTCCACGAACTCGGATAAAAAGATAATAGGCCCACAACGCTCTGGTAATTCCAAGATTAGCAATATTCAGCATGTCAGTAGACCATCGTCAAACAAAAGTGAAGGTGTTGTTTCGATTGCATCTATTGACAAGAGTATTTCAACAAGGAAGAATAATTCGAGTACCAAGCAGCTAAGAGCCCCAATTAGAAAACCTGAAATAGAAACTGTTCCTTCTGGTCAGTCATTGAAGCAAGTTCAATCTGGCGAGAATAAGACTTCAAAGTGGAAACGTTCCCTTGAACAAAACAATGGTCAAAACACCTTGGATTCCCCGAGGAGGACGCCGAACAGGACATTTGGCGGAATAGGATTATCTTTTCGCTCTCTTTTTGGAAGTAAAAAGAAAGAAACCCCACCAAAGGAACTTATAAAACCAAAGGAACTAAAAAAAACAAAGGTTCTTCCCCCTATCAACAAAAACGATCTGCAGGTAAATGAGAACCCGTTGGCAAGTCAAGAAACACCGGTATTTCCTAAAAGCGCTGTTGAAGGAACGCATGTGATAAAACCGGAAGCAGATGATAAAGAAGTTGTTGGAAAACTCAAACCTGACGGTAAAGAAATAGGCTTAGAAAATGAATCTAAAGATGAAGAAATTGGCAGAAATATAAAAACAGATGATAAACGAATTGCCGGGAACATTCAACCACATGCCCAAAAAATTAACAGGAATATTCAACAAGATGACATAGATATTGGTGAGCATGGTGAGAATAATCAATCAAACGATATAGATATTGGCGGGATTAATCGACCAAATGAACACCCTGATCCAAATCGTCATGATGAAGATATTTTGCTGTCGACTGTAGAAACACGCGACATCGGTATACAGACAGATACAGAAGAGTTCAAATTAAACCAAAGTTTGCCATCGGAGATAACGAGCTGCGACAACTCCAGAGACCCTAATCCCTCTTCGGATGACAAAACTTCTAGGATTGTTGAAACTTTGTCAGTGAAATCTAGCAAAGAAATGGCGCACGGTAATTCTAAGCATCAATTGCCAAAGGATGAATCTTCTGCAACTATCTCTTCAGTTTTGACCACTGTTGCATCAAATGTGTGCGCCAACTCCAGAGACCCTAATCCTTCGTCGGATGACAAAACTTCCAGGAATGTTGAAACTTTGTCAGTGAAATCTAACAAAGAAATGGCGCACGATATTTCTAAGCATCAAAAGCCAAAGGATGAATCTTCTGCAACTATCTCTTCAGTTTTGACCACTGTTGCATCAACGCCAAGTGTAGATGGAACGTATCTTCCAGATGGGGACACTATTGAAATAGATTTACCAAACAGAGTTGATAGCGCGTCGAGACAAGAGAAGCTTCGAAACTTGAAAGAAACTTTACATCAACATCTGAGCGCAGATCTTACCCTCACAGATTGGTTAAAGCTGATAGAATGTGGATTCGGCAAAAACGATGAATTTGAAATCGATCCTAAATATGCCATTGTATTGAATACAGAAATTACCACGACTAAAAACAAATCGAGTGAAACCAACAACGACAATGAGAAAGAACTCTATGATCTTATCATGGAACTAGAACGCGATAATGCGTTTCTAAAATACAAATATCAAGCAAACACTCACGAAAGAGCGGTTCTTGCTCGACTCGAAACTGAAGAAGAACGGGAAGAACTGGAAAGAGAAGAAGACTTCAACTGTCATACAAAGAACAAAAGGAGCTTGAGCAACAACTGGAGAAAGCAGGAGAGGCTGAGCGTCTGCGGGAATTTATGAAGAGATTTACTTTTGACGCTGACAAACCAAACAAGACACCGGATCTTCCTTCCCCTACGCCTTCAACTCCTGAACTCGGTGTGATTGCCGATGAATACCGGTATAAACTGAAGACAAAGACAAAGGAATTTAAAATCAAACCGATTCCTCACCAGAAAAGTTTACAAATTGCTAGTCAAGAACTACGGGATGCGGAGCAACTTATGTGGACTTCAATTAAGACTGAATTTGTGAACTAATCGGTGTTTTTATCCACACAGCTCATGTACTTTTTAATTTGACGAACCGATATTGCTTCAATTTACAAACGTTATAATTAGGTTACAGTTGGTGTATAGCTATTTTTCATTCTATCATAAACATGATAAAGAGCAAAAATATTCAAAGTGATAGTAGCACACTACACTTTCGAATGTAAACGACAAGGTCGAATCTCGAAAATGGACCGATTTGAAATGCAAATGGTTTCAGAATAACTAGCATGACAAACCAAGTCAAATGGAATAAGTTGTCTCATCTACAAGGTTAGCGTATATCTTATCATCTTTGTGTCGTATGATGTTAAAGATCGCCAGCACTCATGAAGCTAGATGCACTGACTATTATCATGATTATAGTTTGTTGGCCTTTTGCTGTTAACTATAATCAAACTAGACGATCATTTTGCAGATTTCGAAATATTATTGTCATGACATTTTATATCATCAAATTTATAATACTGTTCGAGCCTATTTATTATAAGGCGAAAAACCTTTTCTCCGAGCCCAACATATATCCATTTTGGGTTAATAAAGTAGAATCGTACAAAAGAAAACGACTTTATTTTATTATCGCAGAGTAACGTAAGTCTGGTAGTACGCCTTTAATCTAATTCAATCGATACCAGCTGTTTTTACGAATTTTCGCATTCCGGGGAAGCACCTCTTATCTAACTGTCAATCAAAGTTGATATGATGTATTGCGAAAATATGGACCAATCAGGCTACGACTTATATCATAGTCGGTGCTCATTATTATTTGTTATATTGGCCAATATCCCAAGGCAGAAAACAGATTTTGCGTACTTATACCGTAATAGTTAATATCAGTTCATCATCAAACTCCGTGGAGATCATACGTAAAAAGACTGTGTTGAAAATCAAAATTCAACGTTATTTTTGCATTATTTTCTATCGAATTAAAGAGAATATAAACACACAAAAACGTTTGGGAAAATTGTTCAAATCTATGACTTTTTGATTAAAGCAACGATTTGGAGGCATATGATTAGCGATATCGTATACAAAGGGTAACCTCCCGATGTAGCAGGAAAGATGCCAGTTATTCTGTGAAAATATAGAAGACAAAATGGGTTTAATCTGTATGACATACACGTTATGACACATGAATTCTGTGAGTGATTAATAAAATGTGGTTAATATGCAAAGTGCATATTAAAAATGATGGGTATGCAGTGACAACAAGTTTCACGAAGTTTCACGCAATGCACGAGCGCCGCCAGCGGTTGCTTGGGAGAGGCCAAAATACAAAGTGAATTTGCCTTGAGAACTGACTTCTAGCTAGATTTTAGGCCAATGGGTGGAAGTGAAGAATTTCCCCTTTGTGATTTGTTTGGTTGAAATGGGGAGGGGCGCTTGGAGAACTGGAACTATACTGCACTATGTGGCCTTAGGGAACTACCGTGAGGCATGAAAGGGGGTCGCAAGCGCCTCACATATGGCTAATATATAATGAATACATTTATAACCACGGACCGAGTTACACAGCCCTTCTGGTCCAAAATGAAGCCCAATAGTGCACTAAATTGCGATTTGGCAACATCTAACATGATTGATGAGTACAACATGGTATCGATACTATCACTCGGTATGTATCGATTACAACGTTCCAACACATTTTCCAATAATTTACAAACATATTGATTGAGTTGACCTCCATGTCCCCTCTCTTATTTTGTAAACGGGGTGAAGCACAGGGCACAACTTTACTAAACATAAACAAGATGGCGGCTTCCTGAATGGATAATACACTACGTACAAGTACATTTCACATAACCATGGAACAAGAATGCGCACAGACAATTTGTAAATGAAAACACATCAGGTGAGTTTTATTACATACAGTGGTCAAATAAAAGATGTACGAATTAATTACTTTATGTAATAAGGTGGATGGGGTGGGGAAAAAGGGGGAGAATTGGAGAATTACGACGTTTTGACTGGATATACCAGTTTTTATCAAGTTTAGGTAGAGCAAGACAAAGGTATATGTCGATGAGCAAAATACAAGTAAAGCTCAAAAAGGCAGTGTGCACACAGATAATAAGTGAAACACACTAGGGCAGTTGTTCCCTTGAGATTGAGAGACATACTGCAAATAATAAAATAGTGGTAAGAAGTAAGAAGAAGTCCAAGAGGATTACAAATTATGCATGATAAAGAAATAAGTAGGCCTATATGAACTGTAAAGAAAGTTGGCCGGTTATTAAGAAAACCATACACAGATCACTTCAAGTGGATCCTCAAGATTATGATATGCCTTGATTTTTATTTTTTGGGGGGAGGGCGTTTTTTCTGGAAAAGGTACATTGGTACTCAAAAAATCGTAAAAGGTTCCCCCCCCCCAAAAAAAAAATAGTCATCTCATAACATTTTGAGAGCGTAGGGGGTGGGGGTTAAGACATGTTTTAGTCCAAAACGGCCCGAAAAAATGCTTTACACAATGAGAAAGGGGGCGTTTTCCGAAAATTGGGGTGGGGCGTTTTCACACAAAAAATGTACATTAGTACAACAACAAAAAAGGACTTTTTTCAGATTGGGGGGCGGGGGTACGGGCCTGATGCCACTGCTTGACTGATTAACAATAGCAGTGAGGAAATGACCTGAAGTAAAGTGGTTGGAGGTCAAGAGAGCAGGCTGAATTGTAAAAGCAAGTAGGAAATGCTGAAAAAAAGCAAACCAGAAATGTTGTAAAAAGGGAGGGTATGTGGAAATTAGAAATATGAATAAATAAATAATGAAAAATGTTTAAAAAAAAGAAATAAAATTAAAACCTGAGAAAAGGAGACCACTGACTGCCAACTAGAACACTCCCGGGACCAATTCCATACTTTATATAAATACTATCATTCAAAAAGCACATTACTTCCCATCACTCACAGACGTCTATTTTCTTTTATGGCTCAATGACACCATTGTGAGGGCCATAATGTTAATTTAGGACTCGGTTTAATGTTATACCTAAGACTATTAACTAAAAGTGATACAATGTATAATTAGTCTCAGGTTAAGTTGAAGGGCACAGAATCAATAAAAAATTTAAAAAGGTGTAATGTAAGTCAAAGCTGTTGCCATAAACCATATAACGATTAACATTTAGCCCTCGTCCTCCTATAAGGGGTGTTACCACACCCGACCCCCCCCCCCCCCCCCCCCCCTAAGAATTTTCGCCGATTGCGCAAAAACGCAAAGGACAGTGACCTAGGGCGTCTAGGTCATCGCTTTTACATCCCTTGCGTTCATTTTGACGGGAAAAAATGAGGGTACCACCATACCCGGGTGTAGGGTAAGCCGTCATAGTCCGATAGAAAGGGGGTGGTTGCCACTTCACAATTTTTTAAATCGCCATTTTGAAAAATATCTTTATTGTATGGGCCTGAATATTATAGTATATATTAGAAACACCATATGATGCATATCCCTCACTTATAAGCAAAAACAGGGTGAAATTCAGATACTTGGAACTTTTTGAGCGAACATTTCAATTTTGGCCTATATTTCACTATACAGCTACGGCGGGATTTTGAGGTCAGCCATGTTTAGTGACGTCATTGTGACATCATGCGTGGGATTTTTGTACTTGTTTTGGTATGTATAGAAATAGAGGACCTCTAACTATACCATGGTACCTAAATAAGCATACTCTTCATCTTCATTTTCGCTTTGGATTTTAGCCCCCCCCCCCCCCCCCCCCCCCCGCCCCCCGCAGGTTGCAGTGTAATAAAAACGTCTCAGGAGGACGAGAGGTAATCATTGCGTACGAATGTGCACATGACAAAGAGGAATGTCCATTCATTTGCTATCCATACGACTAAATGGCGCTCTCCATTACCAAATTAGGCTGAATCCTTACCGTCTCTTCATTATTGACACACTGCCCCGGCGAGCGTGCTCAATTCTGAAGATGACGGCCATAGAGGGGACCTTCCCAGTCTAGAACAAATTCTATCATCGAAACATGAGACTGGCGAGTGCTTAGAATCAGTCTAAAAGTATGTAAACGTCGAATTAAATCTGCATTTTACAAAAGAAATGTAGTGTTAGAGCAAGTGGCCAAGAAACTTACTAGGGCATTTTCAGTAAGGCTAGTACTACTGTGATTTCCCTTAACCATGTTAACCAGAAACCTTTTTTTTTTATTGGTGGCCGTTTTCAGGCGTTTACTAATACTAAAGAACGCAGTGGCTAAGGAAGGGGGCATTACTGGGCAAAATATTAAGGACCATGCTTATTTCGTTTATTATAATTACTAATAGGCCTAAGTCTTGTTAACTCACTAGAGTTAAATAATATTATTATATCAAACTTTCTCGATAATTCTAAGCAATCCCTGTATATTTATGTGTCTTTACAGGAATTACACGCTGATTATGCAAGGCCGAGATATCAACGATCAGTTCAATCGTCATGGCGAAAGAAGAAGTCAAGACCTTTGTTTTTGCTCAGTCTAGTAAAAATGATCCCGGTGAATATGTGGATGAAGATATCCTTGCAGAAAGAAAGAAACGAGCGGAATCTTTGCGGAAGGCAGCTCGAAAAACAGCTCTCATTCAAAAACGAAAGAAGCGGGCAGCTGAAAAGAAAGCGAAAGAAGAAAGTGAGAAACGGCCGATTGACGAGCGCAGTGAGCCTAAAAATGAGGTTATACAAAAGCGTGATACGAAGGCTGAACTTTCAACTGCAAAAGCTAAAACGCCACCAAAAACTGTTGAACCTGAATCTTCGACCACGAAGCCTAAATCACCAGATGTGACGCTTCCTGACGTTAAGGAGCAAGAAGTAGACAAGCCAGTTCGTAGGCCTCCAATTGCCAAGAAGGGGCGCCAGGCTATCGGTAGAAAACCCTTGGAAACTATCAGTGAATCGCCGGCGCGTAGTGAACATTTGGACAGAGATGTGTCATCTGTGTCTAAACACTCAAAGAACTCGAGAACAATTATACCACAGCCAAGCACAACACCTGTAAAACCCCAAGAAAAATTTGATGATCAACAATCGAAGAAAGTACAAGGAAAAGATCATTCTGAATTTAAGCAACCTTCTAAAACAGACAGCGAAAATGTTGAGAACAATGCAGCTGATGTACTACAGTCAGGAACAACACCGCCTCAGGTGGAACAGCCAAATAAGCCACCACAACGAATCCGGCAATCAAAAGACAATATACGAAGGCGTCCACCGCCTCAAATGAGACGCAAGAATATGTCAAAGAAACCTATATCGCGTCCACGGCCATCACCTGGAATTCCTCGGCCTCCTCCTCCTGAAATAACTCAAGATAGACAGTCTGATGATAACCAGGTAAACCCGAACAAACAATCAATGAAACTAGCGGAAACAGACAACAGTGAGAAAGTCGGGACACCTCCGAAACCAATCAACTCAAATGTTACACCAGAATTACCTCCTCCGAGAAAGCAACGATTTGGAAGCGTAGGATTAGCATTCAGATCTGTATTTGGTAAAAAGAAAATAGAGTCAGAAAAGATACCGCCCAAGAATTTCAAAACAAAAGTCTTGCCTCCAATTACAAAGAAAGAGGAATTGAAATCAGAAAAAAATATTCTCGAAAAACCAGAAATTAGTTCCGATCCGGCCGCTGAAGCAACAGAAATATCTAGCTCTTCCCAGGATATTAGTGATGTTAAAATTACAGACTCACCTAGCGCGGCTCCCAATAATCAACGCTCCAAGTCTCCGATTGGCAAATCTCATCCACATAAAGGAATGCGGGAGATGGGAGTGCAGACGGCAGAGGAAGAGTTTAAGTTAAAAACAGAACTGACTCTTGCAGACAATAAAAGTCTGCAGTCGTTATCCGTGAATGAAGATCATCCAAAAGATCGTACATTAGATGAGGTTTTAGAATCCAAATCAGAACAGACTCCGACAGATGATCAAACCATTCAGTCATTGTCTGGAGTGGAAGATCTTACAAAAGATCTTAAGTCACCTGAGAAAGATAACATTTCAAATCACTCGCTAACCATAAATAACGCTCATAAAGTACCTGATACTGAAGACATAAAGAATGCAGAGAATGCACCAGAGTTATGCGATGATAATCAACAGTCAAATTCAACTCAAAGTAGTAGTCCTGACAGGATAGATGAAAAGAATAATGTTGAAGATAATATTAACGTAGACGATCACAACATTGACAAAAATGATAGTGTTAATGAGTCAGTATCACATAAAATTATGCTTATAGCAACAGAATCAAAGGCAGACTTGGTCTCTGTGGATGAAACTCTTACCAATCATGCCAATGATGAATCATCCTCCATTGGTATACAGCTCCCCAAACATACCTCTTTTATCAGTAAATCAGCCCCGGTGTCAAGACCGCTTTCACCCGGTAGTGCGAAACAGGTACGATTAGAGCGGGAATCAAATATCGTGCCGTCTCGATTTGGAACTTTATCGCGACAACAGCATATCCAAAACTTCAAAGATCAACTTCAACAGGACATTAATCTCAGAGAGGTACTCAACGGAAGGATTCTGCTTCCTCTGAAAGCCGATACCAATCAGCGACCAGACAGTTGCCCGTCTGGCGCGATTACTGATAGAATCAACCAACAAGCAATGGAAGCCAAACTTGCTCCTGAAAAATTTGACACTTTTGAAAAAGATGATGATTTTTATCGAGACGTGAAGGTTAAATGGAAGAAACAGCAAGAACGTAGGAAACAAGCAAAAGAACAAAAAGAAACCGAAGAAGAGTTTTATTTCACAAAGTTGCTAACATTAATAGAAACTGGACATGATTCTGATGACGAATTGGATTTCAAACCGAAGTTTCAGGTCCAAAGTTGATGTCGAATGGAAGAACTACATAATGGTAATATAGATAACTTTTCCCCTGCGGCGGATGAAAGGAAACTCAGACAACTTCTTCAGAAATTAGAAAGCGACAACGACGATCTGAAACGTAATATAAAAAGACAAGAAAACCAATTTCCATTTAGCGATAGAAAGATGTACGAAATTGTTGACCAAGTGGAACATGAAAACGCAGAGAAATTATTGAAACAAAGGCAGGAAATGTGGTATGATGACACAGTGCAACCTTTGACCTTTAAGGAGAAAAAGCTACTTGAGCGACAGAAAAAGAGGGCGCAACGGAAGAATGATTTGCGAAAATACGTACAGGGATTTGCCATCAATATAGGACTAGACACGCCAGACATCGATTCGCCCACGCCGTCAACTCCTGGACTTGGTCGGGTTAAAGATGTTGAGAAAATCGATAAAAACACGAAAGAATATATGCTGAAAAGAAATGCAACTCATCGTTTGGAAGACGCTAAATTCCAATTGAGAGATGCCGAGGATCAAATGTGGAGCGCAATTCAAACAGAATTTCAATACTGACGATTTTTTTCATAACCAAATCTTTTTCTCATAACATCACTGTGACGCTGCTAGCGCATTATTAATATTATTGTTCCTTTATTGTCAAGAATGAAGTCTTTCAAGCGTATTTTAAGCTGAGATGGTAACGTAACTTTAAGCTTACTTGCCTAAAGTTACCTTGCGAATTCCTTACAGAATATCTGTTTCTTGAAGTAATCGAGACGGTGAAGCTACAGGTTTAACTTTGGTCAATAGGGCATTTACATTTCTCCCAAGTCGTTTTATCTGTTGTTCACAAGCTCAATTACCATGATTACAAATCATACAAAAGGAAGATTATGATGATTAAATCTATGCACATTTTTACAAACGCCGTTCCAAAACAGACGTGCGAAAAAGAGGTCGAATTCTGCTACCTATTGCCCAGGTAGGGCTGCATGTAGTTTGTAAGGCTTCTGATAGGGTAAAAGAATCTTGCGTCACATCCTTGTCGCGTGCCGAGTGTGTGTTAACACTTTCCACGCGGCAGGCGTCTGCAGACGACATTCCAAAATGTCACAAAATGTTTAAAAATGACATATTGTATTGAATTTCATACTCTATTTCGAATCACCATGAGAAATGCATTGAAAGAAGTACAAATATGCTAGTCTTGGTTCAGTTATCCTTGAGGTAGACTTTGAAAATGGGGAAAGGTTTCTGAAAAATCTGTTTTGTATAATGGCAAAACTAATAGCCGCGTGGAAAGTGTTTTTGACCGCGCCTTAAAAGGCGCGGTCAACTCTTAAAACTCTGTCAACCATTGGGATGTGCAATATACATGCACATGCAGTTCCCCACATACAATCACCTTCATCATTGTGAAAAAGGGTGATTTTAATGCCTAAAGATGTTTAATCTCACGAGTCAAATACCTCGTTTGCGTTTCTTCACAGGCATGATAATTAATTTTATATAATCGTTTTATTCCAATAAAGGGAATCAACAGTTTACTCAAAATATGATAAATATTATGACATTTCTACCAAAATAATAAAGACCAGTTGCTAAGAGCTATTGGCGCATCATTGGTTTGGTTTTATTAAAACAATTAATCATAACGATGTATAAACATGATAAAAAGATCAAATAACTCAGTGATCAGCAGTGGCGTAGCTCAGGGGGGGGGGGGGCAGGTGGGGCAAAAAAAGGGGGGAAAGAAAATCGGGGGAAAAAAATAAAAGACCGAGGTGGCGTGCGTGGTCACTGGTTATGTGTGGGTATATTCATCCCAAATAGTCAAATTGAAGGCAAAATTGTACATGTAGTACATATACTGTGCGATTTTTTTTACTGGTGATCAGGCATCACTACGTGATCAGGCGTCACCCAGTGATCAGGCATCACTCAGTGATCAGGCGTAAAACAGTGATCAGGCATCACTCAGTGATCAGACATCACTCAGTACTCAGGCATCACTCAGTGACCAGGTGTCAAACAGTGATCAGGCATCACTCAGTGATCAGACATCACTCAGTACTCAGGCATCACTCAGTGATCAGGTGTCAAACAGTGATCAGACGTCACTCACTGATTAATGGTGATCCATGAGTGATCAGGCGTCACTCATGGATCAGGCACCACTCAGTGATCAGGCACCACTCAGTGATCAGGCATCACTCAGTGATCAGGCATCACTCAGTGATCAGGTGTCAAACAGTGATCAGGCATCACTCACTGATCAGGCGTCACTCACTGATCAAGCGTCACTCATGGATCAGGCACCACTCAGTGATCAGGCGTCAATCGGTGATCAGTCGTCTTTTACTGATTCAGTGATCAGGCACCACTCAGTGATCAATCGTCACTTACGGATCAGGCACCACTCACTGATCAGGGGTCACTCAGTGATCTACAAACGGATGGACCTTTTTTTCAAAATTCCTTGAAGATCAGATATTTTGAAGACAAGAAACGTTTTGTTTTTAAAATAATCGAGACAAAGGGTTTGCAAAATCTTTCACAATATTGTAAAAAAATCTATTTATTTTTAATCAACAGAAATTATATCAATTCGCAAATTGCGTCTCAATTGTGCTCGTTGAACAATTGTTCTTTCGTCGCCTTCTGCAAGAGCTCCTACTATAGTATTTCCTGGGAACCGAGCGTGTGAGCATCAAATTATATCATCTAATCATTCAGTGTTACTAATGCTATCTATCTTAATTGGTGAGATTAGTTGACCAAATCTTATCATCAAATACAAGATTTCTAAATGAGACGCATCCGAGTAAACAGAAATGATCAAAACAAGTCACTTTGTATGTTTATTTTTCTCTCATTGATGGTGATAATGAACGTTTGGTTGCTGCCCTGCATTATATCATTAGAATGCATTCACGTAAACATTATAATGAAATAAATCTATAACTAGATTATATATAAGCTCCTCAAAAAGATCTGATTTGTTTTCTTCAATCGCCAATTTGTGTAATAGTTCGTGATATATTCATATTGTGTTACATATCAATAGAAAGCTAATGTGTTCTTCTTTCCAACAATATCACATTTGTAGCAATCACCTGTTTCAGTGCTCAGCCACTTGCTTGAGAATGTGGGGGATATGTGCCAAATGTACCACTATTTTGTGATCAAAAGAACAACTCTAGTAAACATTTGAGCGCTGTTTTGAGCACAAAACAGTGATAATCTTGAAATATTTAGATAAAGACATCGTCCCCATATTATGGCCCTGTCACACCTCACACCTCAATTATCAAAACGCCAAGCCAAGCGCATCAAAGTCTCCAGCAACCCATTGGTGACGCAGAGGGCACTGGGTAGGACAGGAGAGGGTCCCCATGGTCGCCAGTGCACCGCGCTTGTTTTGTGCATGCACAAAACAAGCGCGGAGGTCCCGCGAATGAAGTGAAGTCGATCCACTAGCCATGACGTCATCATCTAAAGTGCTCAACAATGTCCTATAGAGTGCCTTCGATTTTTTTTTTGTCCAAACAGGCTAGATAGACATTTAGATGAATCTTTTCGGAAAACTTTTGTACCAAACATGTCTCAAAACAACAAAGATAAACCATTATTAACACCATTTAATAAAAATCCGTGACGTTTCCAAATTCGCATTTTCAACGCACGCAAGCGGCGAGAAAATGCTGTGTGTGGCACATGAATGGCCGTGAATGAAAGGGATATTGATCACACAGTGCAACTGCGTTGGTTCGTGCCTGAGCGAGCTGGCTATTTGATTGTGAACAGGTAAATGGGGTCTTTTCACCCCACGTAGTATGTTGAAAATGTAAATTTGGAAACGGCACGGATTTTCATTAAATGGTGCTAATCATGGCTTATCTTTGTTGCTTGGCAAGTTTGGTACCTGATTGTGCCTAGAAGATCCATCCTAATATGTCTATTTAGCCTGCTTGGTCGAAAAAATAATCGCAAGTTACTCTATGAGACATACACAAAGTGTATGACTTTATTTTTTTGAGCACTTTATGTCGTCTGCTTCTCTCTCAAACCAAAGATAATTTCATGAAAACTTCTTTGTTATACAAAATTGGTCACGCAAGTAGGTAGATGCATTTTCCATGAACAGATTTTGGCTGAGGACCCCACATCAATATAGACGAAAAGGGCTGAATGTCTCTGTTGTTTGAGTGCCGTCAGTTCGCAAATTTGTCTGTTTACATAATAATAATAATAATAATAATAATAATAATAATAATAATAATAACAATATTACCGTTCTTATATAGCGCTTTCCACAATGCAAGCACAGTCCCAAAGCGCTTTTTAAATCAATTATTATCGCTGCCAGTTTAGATATCAGAATCCTTTGGTCGCTACACTTAGGCGGCTACCAGTCAACAAGTGCACAAGCCTATCAGCACTACTTAGATTTTGATATCCTAACAGCTCCCCAAATATCGCTTGGGTCGACGAAGCAATTGAGACTAAGTACCTTGCCCAAGGATACAAACATGTTGGCTATAGCGGGGCTAGAACTCACAACCTCAGTATCGTGAACCCTGCATGCTATCCACTAGACCACACGTGCTCTGGCACATGGCGCGTTGCATTTCTGTTTGCAAATACCATTCTGTTAATTCGTTCATGACCAGTTGCTAATTTTGGTGATCCCCAGTCGGCGTCATGCTCACCAAATGTGGCAACAGGCACCTGAAATAAATTACTGAATTCGGGGAATTTATCTGTTGTCTTTTATTTGTTACAAATATCTTATATAGCTTAATCTAGGTAATTTAGATATCCAAACAAAAGCTTATAGATATTTCTTCATTTCTACGGTATAACCAATTCAATTTACCATATACGCGCAAAGTGGTCCCGGTCTCGAGTGAATCGCGTTCCCACATGAAAAATTACTGATTTAGTCCGGACCGGGACTACCTTTCAAGGTGGTCTTAAAAATGACAAAAACCACTTTGACCGGGACCTTTGACCGGGACATACTTGAATCGCGTTCCCACTATAGCGATTTAGTCCGGACTAGTCTAGACTACTCTGGATTTTGTTCTATGGGAAGCACGGCTTTTGGCTTGGCGCTAACCCCCCCCCCCCCCCCCCCCCCCCCCCCCCCCCCCCCCCCCCCCCCCCCGCCGTAGAAGGCATGCCCTCCTGATGGCCCGAAATGAAATGACAAACTCTACGTATATTAACAAAAAAGACGGTTATGCCCTCATGCCCCCCCTCCCCCTTGAAAACTATAATTACGCCAAGTGTTTCTACTTCTACGCGTAGGCCGGTTTGCAGGTACATGTAGGTACAGTGACCTCTAGGGTCATCAATTTATCGAAATCAAAATTGATCGATTCTCTGTGATCATTATGACGCATAAAGCATTGTATTGATTTCATTCCTCGTAACCAAAATACCATCACAAAAAGGTATGTCGACACGATTTCTCAACGATATGGCAGCTAAATTGTGATTATTTGTCACAATTTATCACCGAATGGTACAATTACGTCATCACAAATGTTAATATCATGTGTTGAAAAGTGTCTACAAAAACGGTAAGTGTGCTTAATGAATCAACATTAAAAATGCAATAAAGTTGCCTAGGGATCAGCATTTATGATTTAACATGGCGTATTCTACAATGTCATCTAACGGTATATTACCATTCATAAGCTGCGCCTATTAAATAACAGTGTCAGTCAGAAAAGAAGGATCCTCTGCTCGGCCCATTACCAACATCCTTAATTTTATATTTGAAAAAGAGGAGGGGAGAAGTTTTCAGAAAATGATTATGCATCGCAATGTCCATTGTTACTGCCATTAGCCCTTGCCGCTGCTGCTGATATGGATACCATCATGAGCATTATTCAACATTATTTTGTTGTTTTTCTTTTTTTAAATGCATCATACATGTCATAATGAAAGGGTATTTTCACTGATTCTCTGACATTTCCGAGACGATAGACCAATATTTCAAATCCACACTCACTACCCTTTTTTATTTTGCTCATGAAACCAATTTAAATGTCATTTTGCTCATGAAACTAATTTGAATGTTATCCTATCCCATTTACATTACAGATGATAAGACTCCTACTTTTCCATCGTGGTCGTTTCTTACAAACGAGATGAGACAGTCCTATTACTTTTCCAGGTAAGTGACTGAACTGTTTCTTGGAAAACGGTACATGGAGTGTTTGGAGCACAACTCCATCTTGCAACTGCAGGTTGGCAATTTTGATTTGGACAAATAACCTCATAATATTCACCATCAAATCAATCAAATTGGGAAGTCATCAGATTACGCATGCAGTGAAGAATGTCAGATAATTTTCATCATAAATTGTAACATCTCAAAGTCATCAAAACGTCACTTCAAGATATTTTTTTAATATATTTTTAATGTTTATGTTTCAACTCAGCACTCGGTATTGAACTAATTATTAGGTTTCACATTCACACTAAAAGATAAAATTTAGATGAAAGATTGACCCGTTTATTATAAAAAGTACACATTTTGATTAGATTTTTTTTTTTTGGTATATAAACACTTTTTGAAGGAAAACCCACATTTACCGTGGAGCTCAAAAGCATTTAATATTTCATTGGTCGGTTTTAAATTGACTTTCAAATGGAATGTAAAGTGCATGACAACTTCACTTCTATTCAATATCATTCTGTCAATATAGATTTAGACAAATGAAGCGATTTGTATTATAGACCTTTTTAATAGTAAAGAATACAATTTTACTCGTTATCAATATACCGGTCGTATTGATGATCGTTTTCAAATTGATTTCAAATTCAAAATGTAAAGTGTATTTATCCATGTTTAATGTATAATTCGTTCAATATCACGTCTAGTAGAAAACATTGTGCGATCAAATAAAGACTAGACTATTGGAGCGATTCGTATTACCCACGTCAGTAAAGAATTCAATTGTCATTGTTATCGATATATTGACAGTCAATCTCAAATTGATTTCAAATTCAATGTAAATTGCATTTTAACCGTGTTTACAATTCGTTCAATAGGCCTATCATGTCTATATTTATCATTTGTAAAATAGTGCTGTCAATAATGACTAGCGGGCGGTTGAAGGAAAATCTATGTTTGTAAGATTATGAACAATTCTCATCGTTATCGATATATTGGAAATACATCCAATACATATCTTTTATTGACACCGGTCAACTCATGCATCCTCTATGTATTAGTTCAAGATCATTACCCAGTACATCTAACATACAGGCTGTCCCAAAATGATTAGTACCCATCGATGCCCAAAGTTCAATACAGTTTTTCATCATCAAAATCAATGAGATTAGATCCGGGTTTTTTCTATCATATTTGCTATACTCTACCCTTTCATTTGAATTTTAGATCATGAATATCGGACTTATTTTAATGAAGTTACACTCCATTGTGTAAGACATGGTGATTTCACCTTTTTGGCAAAGTGCAAAAAAATGTGTTTTTAAACAGCTTGTTTGAAAGAAACTAATATATTCTCTCAGTCGCTTGTCTGCTAAGTATATAGCTTTGGTTCCTTTATATTTTAAACTGCTGTTGTATCATATTGTTGTTCAAACCATTAATACTTCTCCATTTTGATTCAATTTGAAGAGTAAAAAGGGATCGTCACGCATGAGCGACCCCAAGCTTTGTTTCTATAATGAGCTAGGTTTGAGGCTAAACTTGAGGGACGTTTAAACATGTAAAGACGTGGTCATGGGTAATTAGCCAGTGGCTTAGACTTCTTTTTCATATTGGGGATGCAATTTCCTACAAACTTGCTAAACATGATATAGTCCCTTAGTGTTAACCTCACGAAATCCATTATCCAATGTGAAAATGAAATCTAAGCCACTGGTGATTCACCAAATACCACTTCATTTAGAAGTCACTAAACACTTGTCAAATAAAACAATGCAAGGGGTCACTCAAGTGTGACAAACTTCTTTTACCCGTTAAATTGAATTAAGGAGAAGAATTATTTATGATTTGAACACCCATAACTTATAACAGTTACAACAGAAAGACACACAATACAACATTATATTGAGTAGACAAGAGATTATGAGAATACACAAGTTTCTTTCAAACAAGCTGTAATAGCACACACATTTTTAAGCACTTTGTCAAAAAGGTAAAATCACCATGTTTTACATAATGGAGTGTATCTTGAGTTTGATAAATCCGATATTCATGATCTAAAATTTTAATAAAATAGTACAGTATGACAAAGATGATGTAAAACAACGGACCTAATCCCATTGATTTTGACGATGACAAAAATTATTGAACTTTGGGCATCGATGGGTACTAATCATTTTGGGACAGCCTGTAGTAACATGACAGACATTGATCGCCTGATCGTTTGCCTGGAATTCATTGAATGGTCCAGCAACACATGACCTGACTTAATGGTGTCTATTGTTTAACATTGTTTAAGAGCGTCAGTACTATCATTATTATGAAATTGTATAGAAAATGAGTAAAAACCCAAGAAATCAATCGCTAACATGTTGTAATGGCGATCATGGCTAGAATAATCGCTGTTTTCAGTATTTATTTTTTTAAATGAGGATAATATCAAATTCCGTTAACTTGTAATTGTAGCTGATAGGTCAACCTGTCTGTTCTAAGGGCCCTTCTGATTTGAAAGGGGGAAATTACTGCAGAGATCTAGTAAAATCATTCAATATAGCTTTTTAAAGCTATATTGAATGATTCTAAAAAGGTATTTGAATTCGACTATTGCCTATATTTTTTAGTGGAATCCCCCATTTGAAGGCCAATCCATGGGATTGCAGTTACGCATAGTATTGTCATGAATAACCCTTTTTGGCGCCAAATTTATCAAGCACTGTAATTTTTAACTATAAATGTGATGAACATAAAACTATATTTTATCAGAATAGATTTAAACTGAGCTGCAAACGAAACGTATCACTTCTTTGCCAGGACACAAATTAAAATTATCTGCTTAAAATTGAACACTATTTGTAAATACACCTCTTACTATTAAGCACATGTCATCAACCAAGGGATTACCTCAATCACAAATTGTTTATTTATATGCAGAGAGTTATAATTGTTGTCCTTGCAAAGAAATGATAAGTTTCTTTTGTAACTAATGTGTGGCAAATAGTATTCCATGTAATCGTGTTTGCTTTAAGATAGAGGGTTCCAGGGCCGTAAGACACTTTTTTCAAAGGGGGGGCGTTTTACCCAAAAAATCACCGGAAGATTTTTGTGGGTCAAATATGCGCGCGTAGCGCGCGAAAATTTTCGAATTTGCACCTATTTTTTGCACGATCGAAGTACATTTTGGCTCTAAACAAGCTTGTAGCAAATAATATTGCATTTTGGGAAGACAAATGCGCGCGTAGCGCGCGAAATTTTTTCATCTGTGTACAAATTTTCCGGGGAAATTTTTCAAAGGGGGGGCGATCGCCACCATCCCCCCCCTTCTTACGGGCCTGGGTTCTACTCAAATGTGTGAGATTATGCTTAATGCAAATTAATCAAATACACTTTCTTGCACCATTATTATTGAATGAACATTTTGCGAAGCTACCTGTCCTTTCTGACACACACTGTAAGTACTCAAAAGGTAATCCTTTCCATTGTATATTATTTGATGTTCACAGATGACGTCACGTTGACCTTTGATTAGCCGATGGCACTGATATCATGGTCAAAGATGACTACAGCAAAGCAAAGTCGTTCTCCTTTTCCGGTGTTACCAGCGACGAACCATATGTCGATGCGGACATCCTTGCAGAAAGGAAAAGAAGGGAAGAGTCATTGAAAACAGCAGCCCTTGAAGAGGAAAAACAACCTTCACCTAAGAATGAACAACCCAAACCAACTGGTAATGAAATACAAGACAATTCAAGACCCGCGTATGCAGCTGTTCCACCACCGCAAGAAAAGAAAGACTTCCCTGGACGTGGACGGGGAGCACGTGGAAGATGGCCCGGTCGCAAACGAGGGCAAGCTCCAGCCAGTAGACAAGGACGTGATGAGGAACTGGATCAAAAGCTTCGTGAGTTAGATAAGGAATCCTCTCCAGATCTAGTCGGTAGTCCTATCGATGACAGCGACCGTGGGCGTGGTCGAGGTCGAGGACGAGGTCGGGGTCGTGGTAGAGGAGGAAGCGGCGGGCGTGGACGCGGAGGACATCCAGGTCCTCCTCAGCCTCCTGCGGAAAATCCACCTAATCCTGATGATAATTCTGCTATTGTTGAACGAGGTCGAGGTCGAGGACGAGGTCGTGGAAGGGGTCGTGGTATCTCTCGCGGTCGCGGCAATGGACGGGGACGCGGACTTCCAAACAACGGACCGCCACAAGCAGGTATTGGAAGAAGACTCAGTAAAGTTGGAGTCGAACCCCAATCTTTGGACACCGTAAAAGAAGTAAATAGACAAACACCTGCTGTCTCTAGACAACCAAGTGTTGCGTCGAAACGGGCATGGTCTGGTCATGAAACAAAAGATGACACCAATTCGCTTAATCCGCGTTCCCATGCCTCAAGATCGGTGAGCCCGCAATCAAAAACATCACGACCTACTTCAAAAAGTCCTCAAATTAGACCGTCGTCTGATAAGTCTAACAGACCTCAAACGGTGCACTCGAAAAGACAAGAAGACAGACCGGAAACGGTGAAATCAAACAAATCAAATACTTCTGCTAAATCTGATAGGGTAAAAGACAATAAAACGCCAGGAAGTGCGGGTTCTAAAAATAGTGCGGCTAAAACTAATCAACCCCCTCCAAAACTAAGCACAATATTTCGTATCAAAAGTTTATTTTCAAGAAGGAATAAGCGAACACAAGAATCACCGAGTGAAAAAGATATCGACGAACCTTCGACGTCTGAAGCCCGACAATCACCAGTTAACGCTGATGAAATTTTACAAAAAGAGGAAACGCCGACAACTGCAATCTCAATAGTAAACGAGCCTTCCAATGTTCCGGTTGAACCGATTGAATCAGTTGAAAGCAAAGAGACAGAACCATCTATTCATGAATCAGTAGCAGAAAAGAACACACAGGAGCCTTCTTACGATCCAAAGGATGAAAAACCGAAAGAAATCCCCGAAAAGGGCAATCAAACTCAGGAAAAGGCGGTAGAAGTGGAAGTTGCCTCAGAACCAGAATCAGATGAAACAAAGACTGAAACGTCATCTTTACAATCTGAAATTCTTTCTGAAGAAAACAAAAGTGGCATCTTGAATATCTTCAAAAGAAGGAAAAGTGTAGTGTCTATCACTCCGAGCAAATCGGTTGTCAGTTTAAAATCACTTGCAGATAAATCACCACCCACTCCGGTTGAGGAAAAGAAACGTGGATGGGGGAAATTCAAATCGTTCTTGTCAAACAAAACGCCGTCACCATCTCCAACTCCGACTCCACCTGTTGAGAATAAACCTCCATCTCCTGTGGTAGTTGAACCCAGACCATCAACTCCTAAATCTGAAGTGATCATAAAACCAAATGATGTACCAGCGCCTGTAAGTGTAAGTGAGGTCGCCACTTCTTCTGAGCCAAAAATAGCTCCTGCCGTCAACCAAAATCCACCAATAACAACTCAGCCAACTTCAAGACCAAATGAAGCAGATGAAGATTTTGATGACAGTAGACCTGTTATCATCATAAACACGAGTTCTTCCCAGAATGATAACTTTCAAAAGTCCTTAATCCAAGCTTTAGGTGGGCATATACCACCAGAAAATTCAAACAGAACTTCTCAACCACAGCAGCTACAGCCACAGCCACAGCAACAGCAACAGCAACAGCAACAGCAACAGCAACAGCAACAGCAACAGCAACAGCAACAGCAACAGCAACAGCAACAGCAACAGCAACAGCAACAGCAACAGCAACATGAACAATCAGCTGCCACGCAAATACCTGGTGCTGTCCCAATGAACTTTCAGCAACCGGGATTTCAACCGGGATTCCCAATGCCGATGAATATGATGCCAGCGGCAAATCCATACTATTATCCAGGCATGCCATTTCCTCCTCAACAGCAAATGATGAATCCCTATGCTATGCTACCTTACGGTTACCCTCAGCACCCTACGGGTTTCCCCACAAACGGATTTCCGCCACAATTGCAACAACCCTTTCAGGCTCCACAGCAATTTCCTCAACAGCTTATGCAACCTCAAACAGGCAGCAGTCAAACCTTTCCAGTACCACCACAACAATCTATACCATTTTCTACACAACCATCAATAAATGAAGTTACCACGCAAGCCACACAACAACAGCTAACAACCGGCGTTCCAAAACCGGCGAATGATGCACCCGAACTTCCGTTAGGTACTTTAGACAACGGAACCTTCTCAAAACCTCTTTCTGCTTCTAGTTCCACTCATGATCACGTGAAAAATCAATCTTCCTCTTCCTCAGTAAATGATGGTGTAACATCTGTTTCTGCAGTAGAACCTGAAGATGAATCTGACTTTGGCATAAAAACCTACCAGCCGCAGCCCTCTTTTGGAAGTGAACTACCAGCGAACTTCAAAACAGGAACTAATGTTTCAGTCACCACAACACAACCAACTCACGTTAAGAATAAACCACCGCCTAAGATCCCAGAACTCATGGACAAAAATTTGAAAGAAGTGATGAATGAGTTTCTTGGAGGAGAGAATTTTGAAATGGACGATGGGGATGATGACTTTTATGGTACGGTTAAAAGAAAAAAGAGACGTAAAAAGCGGAAAGAGAAGGAGTTCAAAGAACAAATGAAAGATGAATTTCTGGAAATGGTAGATAACAAAGTGCGGGAAGTCGAAGAGGACGCTAAAAGAAAAAGATCTGAAGCCAGTCAATTTGATATGACGAGGCTGCTGAAAATTATTGATAATAATGAAAAGATGCCGGAGTCTGATAGTGAAGAAAGTGTTCATAGCTCCGAAAGTGTGTCCGATTATGAAAGACTACTTCAGGACTTTCAAAACGATGAGATAGTAACGGTTAAAAATGAACCTGATTCAGAGCAAAAGGATTCGTCACAAAAGAAAAAGGATTCGCGTAAAAAGAAGAAAAAGCATAAAAAGAAACAAAAAAAATATAGTGATGATGGCTTTGGAGAATTGTTAGCAGAATTGGATCAGGAAATAATAGGAGTTGATGGTGAAATCATCAAGAAAAATGGAGGGCTTTCGGATAGCGTTGAACATAGTGAAGCGTTAAAACTTCTACACAGCATGCAATCTCCTGATTTGGATTCAACTCTTCCCGATGATATGAAGGATGACATGGGAGAAATCAAGAAAAAACGAGAAATATTCAGAGCACTGAGGGAGGGAGACGAAGCCATCAAGCAACTCATGTCACAACTTGATCAAGAAGTAGAACACATTGATAATGAAACAGAGCAGAGGAAGAAAGCACAAAGTAACGTCAAATGGTCTGGTATATTAGAAAACAACTCAAACCTGTTGAAGAACATACAGAAGGAAGAAACGGGGGATGATAGAGAGGAGGAAGTTGCGACACCGGATGACGTTGAGGAATTCGCGATTAGAATTGGGTTGTGGAGTAGGTCTGAGATGGCCAAAAGGAAACTGTCAGTGACAGAGAGAGATCCCGATAAAACTATGGCCAAAAATAAGTCCAAAGGTGGTACACAAGGATTACTTGCAGAAGCGCAGAAGAAACTTTTTGAAGCTAAACACGTATTCACTACGCAATCCGTGGTACATTGATAACAAACGAGAAAATGGAAATATCGCACTCATTATAGGTCATAACTTTCAATCCATTAATTTAATATCATTAATTTTGAAGAATGTTGGTGGCTGCAGTTTAATCCGATCAATTAAAGGTATATTATGTGATCTTTCCAGGGAACGCCCTCAACATCGAAAAAAAAATAGAAAGCAGATTTTCTTGCAGATTTACATTTCTGATCATAAATCATGCATACATTCCAAATTACAGGGCGATACGATTCTTAATTACTTCAAAATCATGGTTTTAGAGTGAAAATAAACTGTCGGAATTCCGACAGTTTATATTTTTCACTCTAAATTCACTCTAAAACCATGATTTTGAGGTAATTAGGAATCGTATCGCTCTGTAACTTGGAATGTATGTATGATTTATGATCGGAAATGTAAATCTGCAAGAAAATCTACTTTCTAAAAAAAATCATGAATAGAGGGCGCTCTCTGGAAAAGATCACATAATATGCCTTTAATTATGACAAATGAGATGCCGTTTCAAATATGACAAATTACTAGATTACGAACACAATCCGAGATCTTATTATAAATAGCCCGTCTGCTCATTCAGTAATCGATATTCCTTTAAAAACTGAAAACAGGAACGATACGATTTTCTATTCAATGATATGTTTTTTACGAAAGAAATGATATGTTTGTGGACTAATCCTTTCATAAAAACATATCAGTGCTCAGTACAGAAAGACAAACAGTGACTGATATGCTATCCATTGTGTACTGAGCACTGATATGTTTTTATGAAAGGATTAGTCCACAAACATATCATTCCTTTCGTAAAAAACATATCAGTGCTGCTAATACAAAGACAAACAGTGACTGATATGCTATCCATTGTATACTGAGCACTGATATGTTTTTATGAAAGGATTAGTCCACAAACATATCATTCCTTTCATAAAATCATATCATGAGTTGATCTGAATAGAAAAACATATAATTTTGATTTTCAGAGAAAATGCTACGTCTGCATAGTTTGGATTGTGCGTTATATTTGAAACTACATCAGTCTATATTAATTATTATCAAATGTTAGACGACCTTTTCCAGCAAACGGGGTTAGAATGTAGCTGCCATAAAACCATTTCCCAACGGTTTCAATTATTTCGTCGTGATGAGAATGCAAGAACGACGTAAGTGACATTTTCGGCCAAATTTCGTTATTAGTTATTTTATGAAAATATAGGCAAATCCGCATGCCATTTTTACCAATCAAATAATTAAGTTTGTTAAAACAAAATTGAACACAAAGTACTTCTCCGCAAAATGCCCCGGCAAAATGACCATAATGTCACTTACGACAGTCTCGCATACTCATAACGATTTATATTATATATTATAAAACGATCTTATTTTTGGTTTTATGCACTGTATTTAGTGTATTTCATATTTTATCCGAGCCTCTTATAAATACATGATTATACATTACCAATTTTTGAAATTATAACAACAAGTTTAATACGAGTTTCTCCCCAGAAACTTTCCCGCTTTCAACATGTACAAGTTAATGTATTGAGCTATACATGTAGTCATAGTCATAACCCCAAGCTTGAAAATGTTCAAAATAATGATTTCGTTTTTTATATCCTGTGATAACCCTGATAACAGTGCATGCAATTTGCCATTTTCTAATGTATGATCACATAGAATTTAATCGATCAGCAATTATAGTGAATAAAGATAATTTGTACCTAAAACTAATATGACAAATAAGTATTATTTGTTTTGTCTCAAATAAATAACCACATGAATCTCAGTCTTTGAATAGTCAGCTCCGGAACTTGAGGGCGCTAAAAAAATAGCGGGTGTGCGTCACCGTGGTAACGTGTACCCGTCAATGTGTGCAATCATTGCATTTTTGCTTTTCAACCCTAAATATTTGTATACAAATTAGCATCTCACCAAATTAAGGACATCCTAGGTACCCGAATTCCTCGCGACAGCTAGTCCGATGATTTTATCTCACCTTTGACCCCAACATCTCGCAATACAGGTCGGAATTACACCTCTTGAGCATATATTCCACGATGAGACTACTTTTTTCTAGGCGAGTGTACAACATTTTAATGAATTTGTGATCATTCTTACGTTAAAGATAAGCCTTGTAGTACAATACCGTGATGAATTTTGAAACATTATCTCAGAGATAAGAGACTTATCTTTGGTTGAAAATCGGCAAAATATGATTTTGTTTTCAACCTTGAATTACTGTGACGGGAGGCCGTTCCTTTGGAAACCTGGTCCCGTTCTCAAGTCCACCCTCTATTGAAATATCGAACTTATTCCACACCCAGCGGAAAACGATCTTCCGTCACTTGATGCGTCGCCGTGTACAATTTGACGGCATTTCGTCACTATATAGCATGCCCTCCAGTCGAACGCGCTCCCTATCCGGAGGGTTCTGTGAAACTGTTGTCCAACTGTATTTGTGGTTCCACGGTACAAAGAACCATGAACGCATGAATGCTCGGACTAAACCAGTTTTAGGACCCCGGGTTATTTCAAACTCTCCAGATCTCCAATGTTTGAAATTGTATAATTCCGTAATTTCAAAGTCAAAATGTTAGAATCTTCACAACACACTTTAAACAACTACGATTTGATAAGGTCTTAGGGAGGATGGGGCAACTGGTCCGGTTAAGCATATTTCATGATATAAAAGATTAAAGCTCGTGTAAATATTTATGGAATTGCTATGAAAATATCACCGATGTAACTGTTTACATATAACATATAATCAATGTTAAAAAATATAATGAAAAGGCCAATTACCACTAACTGAAAACTTTGCTTGGCACGGACCAGTTACCCCATCATTGAGGCAACTGGTCCTATATTTCCAACGGTAAGAATACACAGAAATCAGTGAATGGCAACACAGAAACTAGGCAGTATTTTCTTTACAAACACATTTCCATATTATTTAATATGTAAAAAGAATACAATGTCTCATGTAACCCATGTTTTATACCGTTTTCGTGTAAATAGCAGTATACTAATGGTGTACAAAGCAAGCGAAATTTTCGACTGCACATTTATTAGATAAAACGATATGAACCTAGTTAAATGGTTACATGGTTGTGATATTCAGATGCCCCATACATTTGTTTACATATACCCCTTGCTTTAATGATTTTATGTACTTCATATAATCATCATTTAGTACTTATAATAAACCATCTTGATATTTAGCCAGCTTTTCATGTTACAGGGGAAGTTAGTCAATATGACAATGATGACCCAACGGTTAATATACACAAAAAGCAGTGGATAAAATACATAAATCATGGTATTTCGTCATTGCAAATACCTTTACAGACACCATTCAAAATATAATAAAGATGTAATTCATAATACCGAGGTTTTGAACCATTCTAAAGCGATTTCATGTCATATTGTAATCCTTCAATAGCAGAAATAGTGGTATTAGACTCAAAATGCCCCAAAATGTCTAAGAACTAGAAAGAATGTGAATTATTTCATATTCTATTCACATTTCAATACCGAGTCATGTTTTATTAACACTAACAACTAATTTTTAAAATGAATTTTACAATTTTGATTAAGTTTTTGCAGGCGGACCAGTTGCCCCATACCCCTTCGGACCACTTGCCCCAACAAATGACGTAGCACTTTGTCGAGATGAAACATTATTCAAACACGCCTGTGACGTAATACATTTTACGCCAAAATGTTTTAAAACACACCACCATTTGTCATAATAATCAATAACTCCAATACATTTCAGAAAAAGGCAAAACTGCATTTTTGTTTTTAGCCATTACACAGATTTCTGTAGCCAAATATTACGGCGTTCGGCTCCTACAAGTAGACGAGTGTCTTTTAGATAAAATAAGAAATGATGTACTTTGTTATTTGCAAATTCATAAACTAATAACTCTACCAAATAAATACCCTTGATAATGATTTAAGTTGAAGCATTCTTTAACTGATAATATTGATCGCAAATCCAAACCACCAATGTCCCAAGTTAGCAATATGCGCCCTTTTACGGTCATTTCAACCACAACCTATGGTTTTAATCATATTTCGGAAAGTCCCTAAGCACACTACAATATAGCACCCATCAAAGTCCCTAAGCACACTACAATATAGCACCCATCAAATGCAATATGCACCTAGCATCTTAAGACGACTGTACTGCATGTTTATATTTACTGTTGTATATCTGTCAATCATAAAGTACATTAAACATGATCTAAACCCATCTTCATATATCGCCCATACTATCTGTGAATTTTCAATCAGTTACTCAAGGAGGTGGCTTCAAAGATCTGGAGAATATCACATGTGTAAATACCCTAAAGTTCCAAATGTTTTGGATTGTAGAAGGTAAGGATATATGTCAAGTTTCAACAAAAGTCGCACTGTTCAAAAGAAAGCAGTATGCCCATACAATTACAAAATCCTTCATTTTGGACCACTTGCCCTATTATATGACCAGTTGCCCTCTATTCCCCTACCTGTACGGTCATTTTCTTTTACTGTACATGAGAAAGCAGGTTTACTGATATCAATCAATTGATTGAAATAGTCATAACGGTATGACCTAACGATTACAAGATAGGGTATCGATTATTGATTCTGTCATAATTTTCATGATATAATAGTAAACACACAACCACGGTAGTTTTAAACAAAATGGCGTTCCTCCTTCCGGTAAAGCAAATTCTTACTTGCCGGGATCGTAAACGTAATATAATGGATAACGTTTAGGCTACATACCTTCCCTAGATCATTACCATTATAGATGATAACCATTGACTGAAACGTGATTTAAATATTGTGGTGAATGATGTTTCGGATATACGACGATAATCTTCATAGATAATCTACATAGATAAGCTTACTTAAGAATTGTCAACTTTCATCATAAAACAATATTATGGTAAGTACGTGTACTATGAGTAACTCAACTTCATTATTAGGCTATCATGATTATTGGTTGTCGAGGTGATACTTCAAGAATGTAGTGATACCTCAAGTTTGACATTCCAATAGCTGAAGAAAAAAACTAAACTATAGTGGCGATACGGTTTATTTATTGTCATCAAAGATTAGGCTTACATAGCCTATGTCATTTGTCATTTTGGAACACTCCGAGATTTATATTCAGATTCGTAAATGTATCAACGAGGTACGGTAGTTCTGCTCAATTTGACGGTGGTGAAAACGGATTGCAAGCGCTGACAAGCGGTGTTTATTGTGTTAGATTGAACGCCATTGATGGCTTTCCTACTCTGCTGTTCATCAAGATTATCTTCGTGTCTCTAATATGTAGAGTTTGTAGACGCATATCCTCGCATCTACAGAGTGTCCCTAACACAAGGGTGCACATGTTCCACGTCATTGCCCTGATTTATTACTCAGTATTTGGCTGTAATGTTTATATATGTAGTCTTAAAGATAATTTAGTTGGCTTTCACATGCCGTTAGCTTGATTGTCATTGCTCTTTTCAATCTAATCACGATCACTTAAAAACGGGTTGTGCCACTTTTTAAGAAAAAAGATGCTTGTGGTAAGAGTACTTTGTTCATTTAATAATCAGTAGTTGATGGTTATGTGAGCTTCAAGATGACTTAATTACCTTTCAAATGCCGTTTGTTTTGTCTCATTTGCTTTATCCTATCTTAAGATATGCTTGATTAAATTTGATCACAAAAAGTAAAATTTGTGCTTTTTTATGAAGAAATGCATCAAAGCGTTATTAACATAACAGCAATTCTACACATGGATGATTTCTTTCAAAAAACATGGATGATTTCTTTCAAAAAACTGCCACAACATTAATTTTGTTTGCTCATGGTCAAACAAGCATATCTTTGGATAGACTCAAGCAAATTCGACGAAACAAACTGCATATGAAAGGTTATTTAGTTATCTTGAAGCTTAGAGAAGCACCAAATCCAAATTCGAAATGTTAAAAGATGAAAATGACACATTCCCAACAAACCAAAAACAAACAATTTTTCTAAAAGTGGCACATGCCCGATTTTGAGTGCAGGTTGTTGATCAAACATATTTTTAGATTGAGAAAAGCAAACACAATCAAATACACGGCATTTGAAAGCCAACTAAATCATCGTTCAGATTATATAAAGATAACAGCCAAATGCGGAGTAATCACTGAGGGCAATGACGCGGAACACGTGCACTCTTTTTAGGGACACCCTGTATGCTCAGGTTGCATTGATAGTGCCTTGGAAACAGCTTCGTCATCAGCAAATCTAAGCATCTTGCTCTGCAATGCAATCTTTCTCAGACATCGATCAGTTTGCCATCTAATTGTGTATTGGTGAATGGCGTCCAGACATATTTTACGGTCTTTTATAATTGTGTATCAATATGGTAATGGTCGACGGATTGTATAAGTGGGTTTGTAGGGATGTGTCATTTCAAAACCAGCTGACAATATTATGTGGTGGTAGTTCGCGATAAATAAAAAAAAAATCTTCTTTTTTTTCTTTTTTTCTTTTCTGTTACAGGTTTATGACGAGATCTAACGTGCAGGCGATGAATGAGGGATATAATAATCAAGCATGACAGCAGAGGGCGCTACATCGAATATCATTTTTGCCCAGGCCGATTTAGTCACAAACAATATCGAAGAAGAGGGAGCATCTACTGCACCTAGATCCCCACCTGTGACCAACCAGCGTGGACACGGGCGAGGGCGAGGTCGTCGGCGAGGGGGTCGTGCACTCAGCAGCCGTGCAAGCGGACGTAATGGGCTGGCACATGCATTGTCAAGAGAGGGGAGCAGCGTTGGGACAGCCACACACCCAAATGAAGTAGGCGCCTTTCGCGGAAGGGGACATGGTCAAGAAAGATTGCGCCGTAGCGGTGGAAGACTTCGCGCTCGCGGAAGACGTCCATCACAGCAAGCAGAACCTTCGGATGTAACAAGTCCATCAGTGCGAGGGCGAGATAATGATAGACGCCCGCCACGTGGCCGAGGTCGTGGACGTGGTCGAGGTCGTGGCGGACGTGGTTCCGTTCACGGTGCTCCTCCCCTATCTGGAAGTAAAGTTGATGTGCCAGAAGGGGAAACATCAGAGGCTCTCGGTTACCAACCTGACTTAAACTCGAATAAATCGGATGCAAAGAGCGTAGAATCACCAGTCGATAATTCTTTGCAGAAGAGGACCTGGCAAGGCACTCCCAATCCCAATCCCGAATCTCCCAGTAGTAAGACGTCTTCAACTTCCGCGGAAATAGCAAGTCCCCAGTCACGACATTCTCAAAGAACTATGGCAGCCAAATCAGAAACACCAACATCTCACAAATCTAGCGTTTCTGTTAGATCACACAAGAGTTCCACACCTGATCGATCGCTTAATTCAGTACAATCTCAAAGATCTGTTCATTCCCAACTATCTGGCAAAGAAAATATCTCAACAGGATCAAACACACCACCACAAACGACGAATTCTGATAGAAAACTTTCGCTGTCTATGTTGACATCAGGTCGGCTTAAAAATTTGTTTTCCAAACGAGACAAAAAAGACCAAGAATCTAACGCTCAAGATAATCCGAAAGAAGCAGGTAAAACAGAGGAGGAATTTGAACTACGCGAACAAGTTAATAAAGAATCAAGTAGCCTGCCACATGTACCTAACCTCGAACAGAGTAAAGATGATGAAAAGACTAATGTAGATCAAATATCGTTGCCAGACTCTATCACGAATACGGTAACTAAACAAGAGTTTAAACGTAAACCAGAGTCAGAAAGTAGACCTGATTCAATACCAATATCAGACTCTCAACCACAGTCGGATCACCCAGAATCAAATTCTAAACCAGAATCATATCATAACCTCCAGACGATTCCGAACGACGAAGTTTCACCTAAAACAAATCCTAAAAGTTCTGAGTTTAATTCAGTTTCTAATATGTCAACAGATCCAGATTATAATTCATCGTCAGATGTCAAGTCAAATGTAGTAATATCTAAAAGAGAGTCAGTTCTTCGAAAAGATGCTACACCACCAAATCCTACAAAACCTAATAACAATTTAGAGCATCTTCCGCTATCTGAACGAGAATCAGAATCTAGGAATTTAGAGAGTGTGCCTGATGAGAACAAACAAAATTTGCAAAGAAAGAGTAGTGTGTCCACAAATTCTGCCAAATCTTCTACCAGTTTGAAATCAGTTTTCGTGGATGAAACGAAAGCAACAATCCAACCACCACAAATCATAAGCCATAATGAAGAAAAAGTAGTTGTATCTACTAACAAGGAAGACCAACCAAAATCAACGACGCAACCGGCTGAGACACAACTTCAACTCCCACCTTCAACGTCTGCCGAAATCCCTGTCAATGTTGAGATAACAAATGCAACAACTACACAAATATCTGTCGCAGTTGATGGAGCAAATACTTCCACGAATTCTTTGCCACCATCCTCTCGTGAACCATTAGGTAAAGAAGATGAGAGACCGGTTGTCATAATCAACACCGACTTCACGCACAATAAAAACATGCAAGCAAGTTTGATGAACGCGTTAAGCGGGCACGTCAACATTGAAGAGTTGAATACAATATTACAAACTCAATCACCTGAAACAGGCAAAGACAAAGACAACTCATCGTCAACCTCGGGTAACACCGCCCAGCAACTAACACAGGATGTTCAAATGCCACGTCCACAATTGAACCCGTTTTACAATCCAGCATTGCCCTTTCAGTCCCAAATTATGCAACCAATGCCTTTGCCCTATGGGTTTCCATTCTATAACATGTATACTCACCCGTCACTCATGAATCCACAAATGTCCCAATTCTATCCCCAGATGCAACCACCCGTTAGAGTAGATCGACCAGTCCCTGACACTCATCCTACAAGACAATATATCCTGGATCCAATATCGTCACATTCAAGGTCTGACCCAATTCCTATCAACATTCAAACCACGTCTCGACGGTCTGTTACTGCACTTCCACCAATCTCAAGACGAAAACATACCCAAGACTATGAGGTACCCAAGGCGTCTTTTGGAAGCATGCTGCCACCAAACTTTCAGACAAACCAGCAATCTCAGTATTTTAATCTTCCCCCTGGACGTATTACAGAGATCGTTGATGGAGATGTCGAATTTAATAAAGACAAAATAAAGAAAGATACTCTTCGTAAGGAAAAGAAACTTAAAATTAAGAAGAAACATGATGTTGGTGACCAAGAGGAGGAAGAAGGTGAAGAGACGATAGAAGAGATCTTGAAGAAGGAACACGAACAACAGGTGGAAATGGAGCGAATAAGACTAAATTTAAAAAAGAGGATCGAGGTTCAAAAATATTTATCAGCAGACATGACGGAAATTATGGATCTTATCAACAAAGATGGGAAGGAAGATCCTTCAGATCATAAGGTTTCTGAGGAGGGTAGAGACCCTGGTTCAAATCCTGAAAGTGAAGAAGACCTCGAGGAACTTCTAACAGATTTTAAACGTAGGGTAAAGAAATCGTCAAAGATTGAATCTCATGAGGAACAAGAGGAAGAAACGGCGAAAGCCAAACAAGATGAAAAGGATATGAAACAACTCATATCTTTTATAGAAACTGGGAAAGAGTTTTCTTCGTCTGATGAATCTGACGACGACCCGGAACAACTTCTTGACGAACTAGAAAAAGTACAAGATCCTATAGCGGAGGAACAAGTAAACGTCGAAGAAGAAGAAGACGATGCTTTACCTTACGCTGAAGCACAGGACCATCTTAAAGAAGCGCAAAAAGAATATTCTTACCCTGGACAAAATGTATTGGGTCAACTGTTAGATGAATTAGGTCAGGAACTGAAGGATTCTGAAGTTGCTAAAAACCGTAACAGACATGAAAACCAGTTTGATGGTGTCGATACACCAGATACGATTGAAGCGGAAGACAGAGTTAAGATCTTTAGCACCCCTGACATCTCTGACATCATATCAAAAGATATCAGGAAAGCCATGGAAGCAAGACAGATGGCTAGGGATCGGAAAAAGCTTTTACAAGACCGAGATGACGCCATAAGCCAGCTACTAGATGACCTCAATCAGGAAGCGGCTTCGGCCAATGTTGAAATCAAACAAAGAGAGAAACTTAAAGGCGATATCATAATTGAGGCGTCCAAGAAACAAGCACATAATCTATTGGTCGTAGCTGAGCAAGCGCTTACTCAAGCAGAGAATGTACTTCCGGCTGACCAGATTGCAAGCCAATAAGGCATATGAAAATGGGAAATTTTGCAATGAATTTTTGCAAAATTATCTTTGTCTATCTACTATATTTTGTTGACTTTCAAAATGATTGTCAAGAAACCAGATAAAACCAGATGAATCTCGTCATTTATTGATCAATATTTGAAATTAATTACGGACAATTAGATTGTCTGTAGTTCATTCAACAAACAATATGCTGAAATGTAATGACTTCAAGACTGAGGTTTTATAGCTGCTTCCCGTCACAACATGCCAAGACTGTCCAACATCACGTTGCAAGTTGGTTTAGCGGAAATCAGTCCATCGTCCAGTATAAAAAAACTGTCGTCGTCATCCCTCATCTCCTCCATCTGTTGAACTAACTACACTGGTTGCCAATTGAAAAACGTATCGAGTTCAAGACTCTCCTTTATATCTATAAGGCTCTGAATGGTCTGTCGCCGAATTACCTTTCTGATTGCATTACCATTCATGTTTCATCAAGGACAGGTCTACGCTCCAACCTTATTATTCCCAAAAGTAAAGACAGATTAGCGATGGATCTTTCGGAGTCTCTGGCCCAACCCTCCGGAACAAGTTGCCACAATCAATTCGCTTGTCACCCACTATTGATGCATTCAAACGCAGCTTCAAAACTCATTTATTCTTGTGATTCCTCTTGCTGATGTTGTATTATGTATGTTTATTTTGCTTAGTATTATTGTTATCCATTATATTTGTATTAATGTAAAGCGCAATGATAATTTTTTGGAATTGCGCTATATACGCACCGTTTATTATTAGTATTAGTTGCTTTCAACAAAATATTGTGTCCCTTAAAATTTTATCAAGGTATAGCCTAAAAGTACAATTAACTGATGTCAAATTTCACACTATCAGTCTGCTCTGGAACGGGGGCGCGTTCGGCTTGAGGGCGTACTATTTAGTGACGCACTGCCGTCAATTTGTACCCATGCGATGCATCAAGTGACGGGAGTCCGTCTTCCGCTGTCTAACAAATAAGTTTCATATTTCAATAGAGGGCGGGCTTGGGAACGGGACTGCGTTTCCAAGGGAACGACCTCCCGTCACAAATTGAAAACAAATCCTATTTTGCCCATTGTCAGCCATAAAACAAGTCACTTATCTCTGAGATAATGTCAAAAAATTCATCCCTATATAACTACAAGGCTTATAATATTTAATGTAAACATTATCATACTTAACCATGTTAACCTAAAAATTCATTGAACTGGTGTAAACCGGCGTCTAGCTAGAAAATGTTAGTCTCGTCGCGGTATATAGGCTCAAAAAGGTGTAATTTCGACCTGTGTATTGCGAGATGTTGGGGTCAAAGGTGAGATAAAATAAATGGACTAGCTGCCGCGAGGAATTCTGGTCACAGCTAAATACCAAACCGTGAGACGCGTTAATCGTGCCTGATTAACGTGTGTTGATTGAAAAAACGACCAATTATTTTTAGTCTTCAAGAGTAAAATACGGGTAGTAACGTTTATCTCTAAAAGATTAAATGTGATTTGTTGTTAAAAAGTAAATTTTTCTATCGTTTTGCTGTATTGTGCTCAAATTGCGATTAAGACTTAATCGCATTGCTTCGCAGGCCGCGTCTTCCCCGTCAGTCACTCCTCGTGTGATTAAAAATCAAGCACGTGGTCATTGTGTTCGCCATTTGCCATAGAGAGCCGTGCCGCAAGATGGACACGGAGATGAACACCAGTGAAATGGAGGTTTTGCTGAATCTGTGGGGATTGCCTACACTGATTAATATATTTCAAGGTATTGTTCCATTTGTTAATGATTTAATTTAACTAGAGGGTGCGAGCTATTAATAGGCCTATTGAGCAATAAAAGATTTTTTAAAAATAGGCCTATTGAGCCCATTGCCGAGTCCTATCAAGCTTTAAGCTTAAAACTCAATAGCAAATAACAAATGCAACAATATTTACCTTGGAATATATTAATCAGTGAATTAATGCCAATGCTCGCGTGAGGTGACCTGCAAAGACTTGTTTGAGTCGTTTATTTTGGATCATGATTTTCCTTATAATATTAGGCCTATCTGCCAAAGTCGAAGTGTCTTCACAGTCTTCATTGTTGATCTATTTGATCAAAAATTTAATCAAAACAGTATTAAAAAGGGAACTACTCAACTTTCGATTAATTTTTAATAGACCTCGTGATTAACTTTTAATCCTTTAAAAGGAGTAATTTTAAATCTACGTCGTATTAAATATCTAGTCTTTTAAAGAGTAAATCTTAATCTGAAGTTGAGTAAAACTTTAATCTACCAAGGTTGATTAAAAATCAATCGAAAGTTGAGTAGTTCCCTTTTTAATACTGTTTTGATTAAATTTTTGATCAAATTGATCAATTTGTTTTTGCTGTGAGGATGTCCTCAATTTCTTAAGATGTTAATATTTGTGCAAATATTTAGGGTTGAAAAGCGAAAATGCAATGATTGCATAAATTGACGTGTACACGTTACCACGGTGACGCACACCACCAGTCAATTTGTAGCGTCCTCAAGTGAAACGGGCTCTCGTTCCGGAGCTGACTGGTTATTATAGTTCATATCACTTTGTGTATAGTTTTATGATAACTATGTAACCGTTAACAATTTGTATTTGAAGGTGAAAATAACTCTCTATGAGAAAAAAACACACTTTACCTTGATGTGCGTTTCCAACCGTTTTACCAACAATGGATTCATATATCGAATAGCAATAACATTGCCGGAAAGGCAACAAAGCTACAATGCTAATATACATGTGTACCTTGCTAAATATCAAAACTACAGGATGTCTATAAGTAACGGGACACTGATGTTTAATGTAATGAAATGAGTTATGAATTGAACAATAAATAATAATTATAGGAATATCATATCGTGATAAAAAAAAAACTGAGACTTTTGTTTGATACCAATGTATGTAATGATAACAAAATCAGCCCTCTTTGTACAACAAAACGTCGATTCAAAAATGCTGATCTCAGCCGAGATCAGCGTTTTACATGGTTAAGGGTGGTATTATACTAATACTACATGGTAGAGGGGAAATAGAGCAAACTATTTCCCCGAGGTACTGGCTACGGGCCTATCACCCCGAACCCGAAGGGTGAGGGGTGATAGGCCCGTAGCCAGTACCGAGGGAAAATAGTGTGCCTTATTGCCCCGATCATACCATGTAGTATTTGTTTTATTACACCTCACTGTGACTCTGGGGATGAGGTTGTAGGGAAATAGTCAAAACTATTTCCCTAGGGAAATAGTATACAAATATTGAATGCCGGAGAGTGTGATAGTATACAAATATTTACTGCTCTTGAGGGATCTGGTGGAATCTATTGGGCCCCGAGGTGAACTGGAGACCGTGGGGTACTATTTTCCCGAGACCGAAGGTCGAGGGAAAATAGTACCCCACGGTCTCCAGTTCACCGAGGGGCCAAATAGATTCCACCAGATCCCGAATAAAGAGCAGAAAATATTTGTTTTATATCCTTCATCAATATATTTCTTGTTCATTAATTTGTTAAAAGTAGACTCTCAAGACTGAGCTAAGCCTAGGCCTTACTAGGCTAACACTAAGCTTTGCACATTTTAGCCTAGGCCTAGGGCATAGGCAACGAGAAATATAAAAAAAGAATTTTACTCACTACCTGGCACTATATAGTACTGTAGCTGCAGTATGTTTCAAAGTCAAAAGTTAACTGTTCAAAAGTTTCAAAAAGTTCCAACTCACGAACTGTTCAATTCAAATTTCATTCGGTTACGGGCACCGGCGTACAACTTGGAAAGCAACATGTCGAGTAGGCCTACGGCCAGGGTACGGCGTTTTCCAATAAAGTGTAATCGGCGTTGGTTTCCTTGCAAAATTCACGAAAAAATGACACCCCATATTTTATTTGTTTATAGTGTTCTCGCTGTCTGCGCTGTCAATTGATCCTCATTTACACGCCGAAACCGTGGAGTTTCACCAGCAGCCGCCATTGTTGAAACTGTTGTCTGTTTACGTTTTAAGGCTTGTCAATCCTAAAGTCAACTGTCCTAATATTAACATAAAGAGAACTTTGACACGTAAATCGAGGTCATAGGGTAATAGTAGACTATTTCATTCTCCAAATAGTACCTCTCTCCCTCGTCAATAGCATTTTTGGTCTTTCTTGTGAGACTATTTTTGATCATGTGACACACTTTTAACCAATTAATGAACAGGAATATATTGATGAAGGATATAATAAAAACTATATCACGAGGTCAAATTTGGATTTTTCCATTACACGTGGCGCAGCCGAGTGTGATGGAACAATCCAAATTGGACAGAGTGATATAGTTTTACTATTGCACGAGCAAAAGGCATTCAATATTTGTTTTATATAATGATATCACAAATTTAATATCTAGCCATAATGATAGTAAAAACTATCACATGGCTGAAATCAGGCCTATCATTATATAATACTTGTTATAGGAATTGGCCAATGAATTGCCATGATTAGGTCATGAATATTTATGAGGTGTAATAATCCAACATATTTAAATCATTGTTTTACTCAAGTTTTGCTGGGTTTTTTTAGTAGAAACAACAATAATGGCGATGTTCATCTTGAATTCTGAAGTAAATTAATTAAAATTAAAAAAAATCAACATGACATTGTGTCCCTTTAAGCAAAAGGGGTTAACAGCCTTACAAATTAACAAAGTGAATTTCACCAGATACGAAATTACGTCATTGTGGGTAGTGTCAACCCTTTAAATATGAAATTTATCAAGCGCTGTAACTTTTGAACTATTAATGTGATGTACATAAAAGGATACATTTTGTTAATAAAATGAGTCAATGGCATTTTTTACCTAAAGAATCGTAAAAATGCCATTTTTGGCACTTTTTGGTCAATATGTTCATGACTAAAGATTTCTAACCTTGTAAACAGTGTGTATCTTAAAATAACTGTGTCCCGTTATAATAATATCGGTATCTTGCCCCATAGGAGGATATGCATGCCGACGTCGTCGATTACCAATTTTATTTTCAATGCAATCGATTACTCTTACTAGTAATGATAGTGAAAGGGTTTTAAGTGTGACCCAATATGCATCGATTTATAGCCCCTTAACATCAGACCTTGTAACCAAAATAGTATGGGCGAAATGGCGGCCATCACGTCTAGTTTCTTCGAGATATCGCTTTTATGAGTTCTTTATTTACCAAACTTTTACTTGATGACTTTGACTGATTCTTGTTTTATGTACAAAGTTTGAGGTAAGTTCACATTAAACACACTCGTGCCAAGATGCTATGTTGTAGCTATGGTTTGCAGAAATATTAACGACTTTGAGTCATAATGATTTGGAGCTACAATTGAAAGAATCCGTAGAAAACATGTAGCAATTGTCAAAACAATCGCAAATTGTCAAAACGAGCGCAAATGAGACGTTATATTATGAATACCCGTCGTAAAAGCCTATCTCACAATGAGATGTTATAGGCTGATATTCTGGCATATTTTGATAGTTTCATAATGATCCATTGTATTATTTATCTAAAGCAGTAAGCGAAGAGATGCCAAACCGTCTTTGACCATACACCTTACCAATCTTAATACCGTATGCCATGCAAGTGTCTCGAGAGCATTACAATTCAAATGTCCTTCTCAAGTGGCCAAATTCAAAGCTTTCATTCATCTAATTCATTTCATTATGAAATATTAAGGTGAAACAGTGCAATAACAAATACAGATCTAGTTATGGATTTTTTTGTCTTAGCTTGTTGTAATCTTTTTTCTTCTTTTTTCCCCCTTCATTCATATATCGCCCGTGCGTTTACAACTCGCTACCCCTCGCGTTGCGTCTCCAGCTTTTTACATTTTACACTATACTGGAACACTGAGATGTAAATAAGCATCGCTGTAACTATACTTGCCCTGCCCCATAAAATGTATATAGTTTCTTAAAGGTAGATGTTCCGATTTTCAACTTGAAGTTTTCTATTCGACATGAAAGGCCATCTTCAAAAAAGTCGTATTCCAAAGTTTGAGTTGCATAACGCTAATGGTTCTTATTTTAGACGCACAAGATGCCGTGAAATGTGCCCATTGAGTTGTACACAAACTATACTGGTGGTTAACCACTTTTCGCGGTAATTCGATGTTATTTCACCGATTTCTTCGTAATCATACTGATTTGGAACGTCAAATTTCAGTATATTAATCAGAAAAATATGATCTTTCATATGATATGAAAATCTCCATATGTTTGAGAAAAATCTGTGTTATGAAAATGTGATCGGGTCATCTACCTTTAAAGGAAATTTCATAAGAATTCCACTAAATATGCCATTAAATGTATAGATAGTACCCAAATGTTAACAAATTATGATTCAAAATGTTGTCGTTATCATGGTTATTTTCACATAGGTAAAACGAATTTCGTTTGCTAAGATAGAGGAACTAACTACATGATAAATGACAAGTGTGCATGTATAACTAATGTTCTAGAAATCTTTACTTTAATGACTTTTTGATGATAGCTGTGCTTTATTACGCGTCCAAAAAAGAAGGTGTACGGTATTCCTAAAGTAACAAGCTTTTTATAAAACGACATATCGATAGTGTTTGGATAGAAAATACTTGCAAGATTATCTTAGTACCAAAATTGATATTATTGTTATTTTACAAAAGACTTTTATTCGAAATTAATAACCAGCTCACCATGCTTTCATACCATGTAATACCATACACTAATATGAAAACACACACAAAATCCACTTTTGCAGAGATAGAGGAAAGAATGTCAACGTAATGAATATTTCAATTCAAATGAAAACCATGTGATGATACAATATATTGTAATGCAATAACATTTATGCTGAGGTAACGACTGAGGTTTGTGTCGTTGCCCTTGACATAAAAGGAGCTTTCGACAAAGTATGGCACAATGGACTCTGCTCAAAACTGATGTCAATGGGTGTCACCAGAAGACTGCTTTTATGGATACACAACTATACTTATCCGATAGATCCATCAAAGTCGTCATGTCGGGACAAGCATCCAACACACCATTGGATGCTTCTGTTCCACAAGGATCTATCCTTGGTCCACAACTGTTTTCTGTCTTCATTGTTGACCTTGTGGATGTCTGTGACAACGAGCTCTATCTGTACGCTGACGATTCAACCCAAGTCTTCAACCAAATTCCAATATTAGCTGCTAGCCTTAACAGTGATCTATGCAATATGAAAGCATGGGCTAATATGGAAAGTGACCTTTAAGCCTACAGTGCAAGACCATGGTAATCTCTACTTTGGTGACTGCAATTACCAACTGCAGGAAAACCAGAAATCCTGGGTGCTACCATTGACAGCAAGGAGACTTAGTCAAAACACATCTCGGCTATCTCAACCAAATCTGGACAGAAGCTCGGCGCTCTTCGCAAGGTTGCAAATAAATTGACGGCCATAGGCAGATCCATTGTGTACAAATGATGGAGTATGCTTCACTAGGCTGGGCAAGAGCTTCACCTAATATCCTAAACAGCTTGACAAAGGAAAGCACTCAAAATCATTGGAGCTCATAAAGCTAACTGGTATTTCGCATCTCAACATCACCAGCCTACTTATCAGGTGACAGGTAGCAGCAGCCAGTCATGTACAAAATGCACACCAACCACTGGCCACAATATTTAGCAGCGTTGCTCCCCACACCATTCGTTCACCGACGTGCTACGCGTCCAAGTGTTCAACAATGTAAGCTCAAGCGCTTTCATTGCCGACTGCCAGAACTCGCTGCTGAGACAGAAGCTTCATGCATACAGTTGTATCACGGTGGAACATTCTTCCAGACAATGTTGTTGGCAACATCCTAAAGGAATGAAAACCAATCTTTTAAGAGTTTGATTTCTAGGCTCTCTCGATGTCAATGACCTCCATATATCTAGTTTTTCTTTTATTTATATCGTTGATGTTGTTCTCCATATGTTTAGACTTTTAACTTATTCTTGTGCCAATTTCCATAATTTTGTTTTGACACACTTGTTTTGTTTTGATCGGATCTGATCAGTTCTCTTCGCCGAAAACGAATATGGTTAGTCGGTGATCTATAGTATAGTTTTTATATGAGCATCATCTTTTTTAGATATGCGAAAATGTACTTCACGTGTCCATAAAGTTTTAGGCGTATAAGACAAATTTTATCTTGAAATACTAAGATCACTATTCAAAAATTAGTATATCAATTGTTGCCTCTTATTTTGTTGCCTCTTATTCCAGCATGTTTGATACGTCCCTCAATGTGTCTTAAGATGAGGTAGGATGGGAGGAAGAACGTCGCCGGACAGAACTTTTGAAGTAAGAACAATAACAATGAGTTTGACTTTATAGTATCTGACGATTGCTCTAAGCCATAGCTCTCTTACTTGGAGGTATGAAGTAACCCCTTCCGTTCCGACGTCATATATGTTTATCAAGATTTGTCCACCTTTTTAAATGAAATTTAATTCAACATGTCTTCAAATGTTACCTGTATCATTCTGCATGTATAACTAATGTTCTAGAAATCTTTACTTTAATGACTTTTTGATGATAGCTGTGCTTTATTACGCGTCCAAAAAAGAAGGTGTACGGTATTCCTAAAGTAACAAGCTTTTTATAAAACGACATATCGATAGTGTTTGGATAGAAAATACTTGCAAGATTATCTTAGTACCAAAATTGATATTATTGTTATTTTACAAAAGACTTTTATTCGAAATTAATAACCAGCTCACCATGCTTTCATACCATGTAATACCATACACTAATATGAAAACACACACAAAATCCACTTTTGCAGAGATAGAGGAAAGAATGTCAACGTAATGAATATTTCAATTCAAATGAAAACCATGTGATGATACAATATATTGTAATGCAATAACATTTATTCTGAGGTAACGACTGAGGTTTGTGTCGTTGCCCTTGACATAAAAGGAGCTTTCGACAAAGTATGGCACAATGGACTCTGCTCAAAACTGATGTCAATGGGTGTCACCAGAAGACTGCTTTTATGGATACACAACTATACTTATCCGATAGATCCATCAAAGTCGTCATGTCGGGACAAGCATCCAACACACCATTGGATGCTTCTGTTCCACAAGGATCTATCCTTGGTCCACAACTGTTTTCTGTCTTCATTGTTGACCTTGTGGATGTCTGTGACAACGAGCTCTATCTGTACGCTGACGATTCAACCCAAGTCTTCAACCAAATTCCAATATTAGCTGCTAGCCTTAACAGTGATCTATGCAATATGAAAGCATGGGCTAATATGGAAAGTGACCTTTAAGCCTACAGTGCAAGACCATGGTAATCTCTACTTTGGTGACTGCAATTACCAACTGCAGGAAAACCAGAAATCCTGGGTGCTACCATTGACAGCAAGGAGACTTAGTCAAAACACATCTCGGCTATCTCAACCAAATCTGGACAGAAGCTCGGCGCTCTTCGCAAGGTTGCAAATAAATTGACGGCCATAGGCAGATCCATTGTGTACAAATGATGGAGTATGCTTCACTAGGCTGGGCAAGAGCTTCACCTAATATCCTAAACAGCTTGACAAAGGAAGGCACTCAAAATCATTGGAGCTCATAAAGCTAACTGGTATTTCGCATCTCAACATCACCAGCCTACTTATCAGGTGACAGGTAGCAGCAGCCAGTCATGTACAAAATGCACACCAACCACTGGCCACAATATTTAGCAGCGTTGCTCCCCACACCATTCGTTCACCGACGTGCTACGCGTCCAAGTGTTCAACAATGTAAGCTCAAGCGCTTTCATTGCCGACTGCCAGAACTCGCTGCTGAGACAGAAGCTTCATGCATACAGTTGTATCACGGTGGAACATTCTTCCAGACAATGTTGTTGGCAACATCCTAAAGGAATGAAAACCAATCTTTTAAGAATTTGATTTCTAGGCTCTCTCGATGTCAATGACCTCCATATATCTAGTTTTTCTTTTATTTATATCGTTGATGTTGTTCTCCATATGTTTAGACTTTTAACTTATTCTTGTGCCAATTTCCATAATTTTGTTTTGACACACTTGTTTTGTTTTGATCGGATCTGATCAGTTCTCTTCGCCGAAAACGAATATGGTTAGTCGGTGATCTATAGTATAGTTTGTATATGAGCATCATCTTTTTTAGATATGCGAAAATGTACTTCACGTGTCCATAAAGTTTTAGGCGTATAAGACAAATTTTATCTTGAAATACTAAGATCACTATTCAAAAATTAGTATATCAATTGTTGCCTCTTATTTTGTTGCCTCTTATTCCAGCATGTTTGATACGTCCCTCAATGTGTCTTAAGATGAGGTAGGATGGGAGGAAGAACGTCGCCGGACAGAACTTTTGAAGTAAGAACAATAACAATGAGTTTGACTTTATAGTATCTGACGATTGCTCTAAGCCATAGCTCTCTTACTTGGAGTTATGAAGTAACCCCTTCCGTTCCGACGTCATATATGTTTATCAAGATTTGTCCACCTTTTTAAATGAAATTTAATTCAACATGTCTTCAAATGTTACATCATTCAACGAATACGTGGCGCCCGATGCTTAAATGGTTCTATCTCTGCCAATATCTGAGAAAGAAATACTTGGTTTATTCATGGTTTATTCGTCCCATTCATGATAGTTATGATGCATGTGTCAAATGGTGGACTCTGTAGCTAACCTGAAGGATTACCGTATACTGGTGCTATGGGCCGTGACATGACAGCATGTCTTTAACAAATTAAAAAAAAAAAGATTTTCCCAAATTAACGTTTTATATGAGTAGACCTACATTGTCCCTAAAAAAAGTGGTGCACGTGTTCCATGTCAGAGCTCTCATTAAATATTCAGAATTTTACATTAATAAATTTATATATACAATCTAAAAGATAATTTAGTTGGCTTTAAATGCTGTTTGTTCGATTATTATTTGCTTTGACCAATCTGAAGATATGTTTGATCAAATAATTATGTGCACTCAAAATAAGACTTGTGCCACTTTTAGAAAAATAAAGCTTTTGTGGAATGTATTTTAATGATTAATAATTCAATATTTGGCCTTGATATTTATATGAGCCTCAAGATTACTAAAATCACTTTTCATGTTGTCTGTTTTGCTTAAGCCTATCTAAAGATAGGTTGAATTGGTTGAGTATTAGTATCAAGTTGTGTCAATTTTTTGAAAGAAATCATCCATGTGTAAAATTGCTATTTGGCTGTTTTTGGGCAAAATTTGCAGAAATTTGACTTTGAGTGTTCAAGTTCACTGAAAGCCAAACTGGAGTCAAGTGACTCTTGAAATGGAGTAAATCGGCCATGACTCTCCAAAGGAGTCATCCTGACTCTTCAAAGGAGTCATCTTGACTCTCCAAAGGAGTCGTCCTGACTCCCCAAAGGAGTTATCCTAGCCGTCGGAAAGAGTCATCGGCCATGACTCTCCAAAGGAGTCATCCTGACTCTTCAAAGGAGTCATCCTGACTCTCTGGAGCTAATTTGCATATTTTACTTGGTCTTATATTAGACGAGTAAAATGCACAAATCGCTCATTAGCATAATTGCAATGGTACAAAAATTAGCACCGATGCTCGAGTATACCATTTCAATTATGCTAATGAGCTAATTTGCACATTTTATTTATTTAAACCTATTAGTATTAATTTATTTCAATTAAGTCGATGCCCTAATTTAACACCGTTGAATGTATATTGATATATGCATATTTCTCACTGGTTAAGGAAGGGGAGTGATTGCTCACTAAGTAAATGCAAATACATTGAGCAAGAACATAAACATCAAAGAACCAATTACCTTAAACCCCCCCCCCCCCCCCCCCCCACCTCCAGTTCTCAGTGTTTTATTCCTACCTGGAGTCACGGTGACTCTATTTAGCCAGTTGGAGTCATTATTACTCTCGAAAGGGAGTCCAGCCTACATGTGACTCTATGTCAATATTGACTCCATTTGAAGAGTCACAAGACTCCCTTGAAGAGTCATGCATCATGACTCTCAAAAGGAGTCAGTAAATGTTGACTCACCAAGGGAGTCATGTGACTCTCCAAACAGAGTCAATATTGACATAGAGTCACGTGTAGGCTGGACTCCCTTTATAGAGTAACCCTGACTCCAGTTTGGCTTTCAGTGTTCAATCAAGTATATTCTTGGATAGGCTAAATCAGACACGACAAAACAAACGGTATCTTATTCTGTCATCTTATAAATGTGGAATATTAAATATTCAATTTGACTTTTCCGCAAGCACCTTTTTCTTTATAATAAATAAATGTATACTTGCATGGTATAATTATGTTTCTTTGTTTCTGTTTGTCTTTCAGATTAGTTTTCAGTAGAAAATGAATCCCCATCTCCATCTGAAACACGTTAATTGGCTTAAAATGCTCACCTGATATTTTCATCACCTCAAACTTTACTATGTGACGCTTCAAATCATCACTATGTATTTTCGATACCAAGTTCCATAAACTGACTTTGACAAATACGTGAAAAGACGTTGAAAAAACCGTCAAACTAGAAGTCAACCATGGCGAATATGAACAAAACCAGGCGTGAAATCGCCAAGAAACGAAACGAAGGGCGAAAACAACAAGAGTACGACTCGAAAGAAAAAGAATTTGAAAATAAATTGGAAAGAAATGTAATCAATGAACATAGCGTGAAGAAATTTGATTTACGCCGAAGTAAATCGTTTACTTTTAGTGAAGGTGAATCTAGTACTGAAACTTATGAGGATGAAGATCTGATTGCCGAAAGAAAGCGTAGAGAGGAGTCCCTTCAGCGTGGAAGGGGACGCGGTAGAGGACGCGGTCGTGGGCGGGGACGAGGACGTGGAACTGGGCCGCGTGGTGGGCCACCACAACGTTTACCTCCTGGCCCTCTTATAGGACCTCCACCTAGAAAAGAGGGTGATGAGAGGGGTCGAGGTCGAGGTCGTGGAAGAGGTCGTGGAAGGGGGCGCGGTAGAGGTCGTGGTCGTGGTCGGCCATCGTCTCAGGGGCCCCCTCCTTCTGGTCGTACACGGGTGAACAAAGAACCATTAGAGACTATTGCAGAGCAACGTGTACGACCCTCGATAGAATCACAAGCTGCTGAATCAACTGAACTGAGAGACAACCAAGAGTTTGAACCTACCTCTGAGTCCCAAAGACCTCCGACTGTCCAATCGCAAAGATCACCGTCAGTTCAATCTCGTCGACCGCCAACAGTGCAATCCCAACGACCAATTTCAATGCAATCACAGAGACCTTTAACTGTTCAATCTCAAAGACCATCTTCAAACAGGTCACAGCGACCAATCAGTGTACAATCGCAAAACAAACCACACCCTTCCCAGATACATTTATCATCCGCCGAACAATCACAAGATCCTTCACAACCGCATGCACAACAACAGCGACCAGTCACAGTGCAATCCCAAAATGCACCACCACAACCTCGGCAGCCAACAAGTAGACAATCGCAGCGAAGACCACCAACAGAACATTCTCAGAGACCTCAAACCCGAGAGGTTGAGACAACGCAGGCCCAAAAACATGTTCATGAGGTTGATCCACTACCGATTCCACCAGTTGAAATCACCTCACAAAATACTACAATTCCTAAAGACGAAATAAATAAACGGCCTGTAGTCCAAGAAGCTAAACCTCCAGTGTTGAAAATTTCAACAATTGGGCGTCTGAAAGGTTTGTTTTCTCGAAGACGTCAATCAAAGGTAGAGGAGGTTAAACTGCAGGAACCACACAAACAAGCAGCTCCTCCCGCTGAATTAAATCCTCCACGACCACATGAGCCGTCTAATACTGGAAATTTGCCTCCGAAAACAGATGAACAGATCCATTCAAAACCTGGAACAAGACAAGTTGAAATCCAGTCCACGTTAGAACAAAATGCTTCAAAAGAACAAACCGAACAAGACACAAAAATAACTGACCCGAAACCTGCACCGGAAACAATTGCAGCAAAACAAATAGTTAACAATACCCATTCCGAGTCTGAAATTAACACTGATCCAGCACACACTCGAACAGACAACATTTCAAAAGATAAACCGGCAAAACCAGAACCAGAAATTGCGCTCTCTCCCCTTCAGAAACCTACAAAAGGTGGATGGGGAAGACTGAAATCACTTGTGTCAGCACAGAACGTTTCTGTTCCAACTATAACAGATAAACCAACTGCTCCCCCGGCTGAAAGGGAAATACAGAAAAAAGACGTAGCATCTCCAAAGCCAGTTTCCGAACACGTAGACACCACTAAAACACCTCCAAAATCTGCCCAGGCAAACAAAACGCCAGAGGCTCCAATATCTGCCTTATCAAATAAAATCGAAGACGCTCCTCCTTCGGCAAAAACAAACAAAACACCCGAAGTTCCAAAATCTGCCTTGTCGAACAAAACTTCAGACGCTCCTCAATCGGTTATGACAACAACAACACCGGAAGCTCCAAAGTCTGCCAAATCTGGAGTAAAAACAGCGTCTACAATAACAGTAGAAGAAGAAGTTCCCGTACCTGTTAAACCAGAAACACCACCAAAGACAGCGATATCCGAGGGGAAATCTGTCAAACCTCAAAAGACTTTAAAATCTTCAAAGTTAGAAAAAATAAAATCAGCAAAATCGGAGTTATCGACAGAATCCAATGAAATATCTCTCAAAACTGTCAAATCACCTACGGTTTCGATAGCTGACCAATCTGAAGTATCGCCACCATCAGTAGCTGACGCCAAATCTGTTAAGTCCGGGACGCCTGATAAAGTAGACAATGAATCCTCATATCCATCTGAAAACTCAATAGAACCATCTATTCAACAGTCCATGAGCACTGAGATCCCAATCGCCCCATCCTCACATACTCGTCGTACCCCCACGCGGACTCGCACAAAAAGCCAAACAACTCCTAGAACGGGTATACAGCGAGAAACCACCCGGCCAGTAATCATCATACAGGCAAATTCTCCAAATGATGAACATTTTCAGAAAACACTGATGCAGGCACTTGGCGGGAAAGTAAAACCGGAAGATGTAAGATTCCCTCCTCTGGTGAAGCCTTCAGAAAACAGCGCCGTAAATGACCCGAGTTCATATTCACATCCGGGAGCTACTCATCCAATGGGTTACCATCAAATGCCTCCGTTGCCTCCACAACCACATAATCCGTACTACTATCCTCAGCACCCTGTGCCCTATCCTCACTACCCTCACATAGTACCTGGCCCATATAATATCCCACCATATGGATATCCACAACATGGTTACCCCCATACGTACCCACCTCCACCACCACCTATGCCATCACACATTCCCCAGCATGCCACACAGTATGAAACTGGTCAAGGACAACCTTCAGTTCGTTTTCCACCTATTCCAAATGGATCAATTCCCACTGCTGGTGTTACTGAATTGATTCCTAAAGAACCTGAACAATCAGCACCTAAATCGGTTAATATTACCATAAATGCTCCAACGGCTGCACAACCCGTACCTCCTCCTAAACCAACGAGTCCTAGTGAATCTTCTGAATCTCCAACATCTTCGCCACGAAAGAGTAGAAGAAAATCCGAAGAGAGCTCTCCACGCAAGTCGAAAAAGCGCAAGAATAAGAAACCACTTCAAGCTTCCTTCGGCGAGAAGCCTCCAGACAATTTCTACGAACGTTTCCCAAACATGCCTTACGGACGTTCGCTCGAGCCAATGGACAACAAACCTGTGCGTGATAACCCCTCAAAACCATCATTTGGCAGCCAGCCACCAGGTCATTTTAAAACCACTGATGGACCTGAATTCTTTGACCTCTCTCCTCGAAATGTCAAGGCCGATTCTAATGACCACTTCTTCTATTCTGAACAGTTTGAAGAAAGCGATGGAGATGAGGTCGTTTTTAATAAATTGAAAAAGAAAAGGTTGCGAAAAAAGAAAAAGGATTATGAATTTGAGGACGTATTTAAACAGGAGTATGAAGAAATGCAGAAGGAAAAGCAACGGCTTAAGGAAGCAGAAGCAGCGCGTAAAGCTGCTGAAAGCCCAATTCCTTTTGACAGGGATCTGACAAGGCTTTTAACACTGATCGAAACAGGACAAGAGGCATCTTCAGACACGATGTCACCTGTTCCCCATTTCGATAAAAGTGAAGACGATCCTACTAAGATGGATGAGGTCAAAGGTCATGATGAAGAAGTGAAAGGTCACGATGACACGGTCAAAGATCGTGTTGAGTCAAGAACTCAGAGTGAAAACGAATTTGAACAACTGCTTTCAAAGTATGATGAAGACGAAAATAACAAGTTAAAAGAAAATCTTGGTACTAAAATACCAGAGATTCTTGAGAAGAATTTGAAAGAAGAGCAGGACAAAATATTAGATTCCGAACAGTTCTCAAACGACGACATCGATGACGAGTTCTTTGACACTATGAAGCGAAAGAAGAAGCGGAAAAAACGTAAAGACAAAAATGTCACAAAGCGTGAAACCAAAAAGAAGGCTTCGCGTAAAAAGAAAGTCGAAGACGAATCGGAGGATGCGTTCGGACAGATGCTTCGTGAGCTCACCCAAGAATTAGATACTTCCAAGACTCGAAAATTCAGCCAACAGGATGATAAGTCCGATGACCAAGGCGCGAGGACTCCTGAAACACAGACGACAGAAGAAAGTAGAGATTTGTTTGCCTCGCCAAATAGTTCCATCATTATTTCCAACCTGAGAAAAGAAGCTAGAGAAGCGATACGTAAAGAAAAGGAACTATCAAAGGAACTGAAAGATGGTGATATCGCCATTAATCGTCTGCTCAAGGAACTGAACAAAGAGGCAGACGTTGCCAATGAACAAATAGAACAAAGGAAGAAATTAAAAAGTGATCTTAACTTAGGGTATTTTATGAACAACAACTCAAACAATGTGGAGAATCTTGACGAAAATCAAAACCGAAGCGAAGACGTTATAACCCCCGAAGACATTGAAACCTATGCTATGACGAATGGATTCTTAAGTAATGTATCGAAAGCTGCACGAGCGCCGCCAACACCAGCTCCTGTCCCGTCTCGGGAGTCGTCGGCAAACTCTGGACAAGATGGCCATCATGCTCTCGGCAATGCTATGTCAAATGAACCAGAGTTATCTCAAGATCTCCTTGCAGAGGCTCAGAAAAGACTTTTGCAGGCTAGAAATATGCTTAATAAGTATGATATGTGATTGATTGAATAGAGTATGATACACTACGGTATTCGTTTTTTTGTCTAGATCTTAATCTAGGTTTAGATTTAATGAAGATAAGATTGATCTTAATCCAATTACCTAATGATGTTGAACATGCTGCACTTTATTGAGTGGAGCTTTATTGAATAAAAAGGCCAAATTCTAAATTTAGACTTGGGTCCAATATCAACTCAGAATTTCTTAAACATTCCTCTTGCTAAAAAGAGCTAAAAAGACATAGAATAATCACTCTTCTTGAGATCAATCTTAAAGCCATGTTATTATGCGATCTTTTTCATGGAACGCCCTCTATCTTTAATTTTTGGTTAACAATATTAATCCCATTTTTTTGGTAAAGTGACAGTAGGTTTCCAATTTTTTAAAATTTATTCTGCAGTTGCAGCAACTTGCCCACCATTTTCCTTGTTTCATTTATTGCTTGATTATATATGTTTGGTGAATAAAAACTCTGAACTTGCCGGATATTTTCTGAAGCTGTTGTAAAATACCGAGCTTTCTGTTGTTTGGGTAAATTAGCGGAAATTTCCAAAGATTGTATGAAATTATGATATCCTCCTCCTATATCAAGGTAATTTTCATAACTGAGGTACACTTACTTTTGGTATTTCTGCCTGTGACATAAGGTCTATCATGATCTCTGATGACTCCATCTATCTCAAACATTTGTCACATTATGTATTACTCAAAAATGCCGGAACTTTCTACCATTAAAAGTCAGTTCCAGATATTTCACTCTCAGAAAAGCAAGCATGATTTAAAAAAAAGTTTCATAATGAATGAACAGTTGTTTGTAATTTCTTAGTATTTTATTTTGTTTAAGTTCTTGATTCTTAGACATACATCATAGTAGAGTCATTTCCATGAGATCCGTGACCAGTTTTAGGATACCCTGTTTTCTTGATGAATTTGTCAAGATGGACTAATTTTAAGAACAATTAGCTCCTATATACCTCCCAGAAGTTCGGGCAATCGTTTTTATAGCGCAAAATCCAAAATGGCCGCCATACAGGGGCATTAACATTCAAATGGCTTGAATTAAGCTAAAAAGCATACCAAATTGTTCGGCGGACCACAAGGATTCCGAAAAAGTATAGTTTGCCCTACCTCCGATGTTTGGTTAACGAGTTATCGGGTAAAACGTGAAAAGGTCGTTGACCTTTGCATATGGGGTCAAAATTTAAACTTGCTCTGATTTTGAAAAATGATATCTCAAATTGTTGGTCTGATTGCAAGGATTTCAGAAATGATAGTTTTTACCACCTAGAGTATCTGTTGTACCTTACAAAGGGGTCAAAAGGTCAGGTTCCGTACGGGTAGTATACCTTGACCTTTTGACCCACACAAAATATTCCCTGTGGACAAAAAAAATACCATTTCTGGAATCCTTGTGATTATACGAACAATATGAGATATTGTTTTTTAAAATCGGAGCAAGTTTAAATTTTGACCCCGTATGTAAAGGTCAACGACCTTTTCACGTTTTACCCGATAACTCGTTAGCCAAACAGGAGTTAGAAACGTCTGCCACAACAACGGCTAACCTGCCACAAAGTTATGCAACACAAGCTATTCCTCAAAAAGAGCCAGATCCAGATTCTTCTAAAACTCAGTTTCCTCCTCCTCCGATGATGATACCACCTTTGATGATGCCACCAAACTTTTTCGGAATCTTTGTGGTCAGCCGAACAATTTGGTATACTGTTTAGCTTAATTAACGCCATTTGAATTTTAACGCCCCTGTATGGCGGCCATTTTGGATTTTGCGCTATAAAAACGATTGCTCGCACTTCTGGGAAGTATATAGGAGCTAATTGTTCTTAAAATTATTCCATCTTGACAAATCCATCAAGAAAACAGGGTATCCTAAAACTGGTCTCCGTATCCTAAAACACGGATCTCATGGAAATGACTCTACTATCATGGGATTGTTTTCATAGTCACCTCTGAATTCATGTGCGCCCCCGGTGAATTTGAACCAATGACCAATGACCATCAGCAACTCTTAATATATACAAGACCATCGATACTGGTGTCAAATATCGGTCGATTAGATAAGTCCCACTATCGGTCAAATCTTATATTTTGATATATTCCCAAATTTACCGATATTGGTACCTCGACCATTCTAATGCAGTGGGTGTGGTTTGATTTGGTGATTACTTTATTCAGTCATTTTAATTGGACCCCGCAATATTTCTGACATCCCTTGTCATGCCCCAATGGATGGCTTTGTCGTCATCGGGCGCACAGGTTGCATCGATTTTTCAAAAAGGGTGGTCAATTTTTAATAAAATATTACGATCAATTTCCCCAGTTATTTTCTCTTAAACTTTTATTACCAAAAGGATAAAAATACATTTTTATCGTAGTGGATGCCGGTTGCGCAGACATCCACTACTCAAAATATGGACAAACCCACCCATTGTCACACCATAGTACGGCAACCAAAACAAAATTTCCATCTTTTATTTTCTAACTATAAATACATTGGATGTATCATATCCGTCCGATTTGGTCTAAACTAGATTTAATGGGTGGGATTTTTCAGTTGACCAAGGACCTGAGGGCAAGAGGGAGGAGCAGAGGTCGTGACCGGGGAATTTAATCGTCTATATATTGTGTATTTCGTTATATGTTCATAGTGTATTTATTGCACATCAATAAAAAAAAAGCTTATGATACAACATTTGTAGCAATTACTTGTTGCATTACTCGGCCACAAGTTTGAGAATATGAGGCGGTTTCAATCTGAATGTACCACAATCATCAATATTTTATACTCAAAAGACGATAGAGAACAGAGTCGTTTTGATTATTTGAGACCTCCCAACATTCTCAAGCAAGAGGCTGGGCACTAGAAGAAGTGATTGTTTTAAATGTGGTGTCGTTGGAAAGGGAACACATCAGCCTTTCAATGATATGTAACAAAATATGAACATATCACTAAATATCCGAAAATGGACAATTAAAACAAAAAATTCTGATCCTTTTTTGAGGAGTTCATAATGAAAATATGAGATATACAACAAATTGTATGTTTGTACAATAGAAAGAATACTGGCATTTATTGAAATTATGAACAACCCATCGGTATTACATTTTACTCGCCTCATTTTAATGGATATTTTCGTAAATTCTTCCCATTGTACTCATAAACACTCAATACAGCGTGAGTCAGAAGGATTTAGACCCGAGTTTGCAGATTTTTGTCTAGAAATACACCGGAATATACTTAACAAACTATTGATGAATTCATATATGAAAGGATGAAACCTTCTTCTCTTTAATATAAATTTTGAATTTGACAAATTAATGGCTCTGGTGAGGAGTTACTTTCCAGTCTGCACATGGAGTAAGTTTGGCCACAAAATAGTGTTTTAAATTAAAACGTTTTTATATCCACATGAAAACTGAACCTTTATGCTTATTTTGCAAAGTCAATTATCACTCTTATCTGCTATAAATCCGTTTTCCACTGTATATGTATTTATTCTAACGAGGGAGGAAGAATAACAAGCTTGTGATGCTGTCCAATCTGTACAAGATTTCAATACAATTTGTGTGAACCATAACGATTGTGGGTACTATTTTTGCAAAAGCATTTCTTCAAAATGGCATCATGGATAGGCCTATACTTGAATTTGTCAGCAAATATCTTAAAAATACCAAGCTATAACATTGCTATCTGTTTCATAATTGTTTTGATAGTAGCTACATATTTTAATGATTTTTATCAAATTGGTCCAAATCATTCCGACTCAGCCTAGTTTAGACTAATCAGAATCCTTGACCCGTGTTATACGCTAGCACAAAACGATATCTTAAGTATTAAGTGTAAGCTGTACTAAATGTTTTATTTTGAAAGACGACAATTATCATCCAAATTAGCATCAAGCATCATAAGAGACAAAATAATATGGGGTTATGCATTTTATGTAACTGGTCCGTATCCTTTTTATACAATGTACATGTATCCTTTTTACATGTTAAATAATATGGAAATGTGTTTGTAAAGACAATACTGCCTAGTTTCCGTATTGTCGTTCACTGATTTTTGCGTATTCTAACCGTTGGAACATATAGGACCAGTTGCCCCAATAACGGGGTAACTGGTCCGTGCCAAGTTAAGTTTTCAGTTAGTGGTAATTGGCCTTTTGTTTGGATATTTTTAAACGTGGATTATATTTTATATATATGTAAACAGTTACATGGGTGGTGATATTTTCATAGCATTTCCATAAATATTTACACGAGCTTTTTAAAGGCTTAAAAGCTTTGTAATACTTCATGAAATATGCTTAACCGGACCAGTTGCCCCATTCTCCCCTAGGCCAAATTAATAGCACTTCGGTGATATTTTGCTGTTTTTCATCCGTTTCCGGCACACTAAATGGAGGCTTGGTTTTCGCTGCATCCTAGAAAAGTACAACCTTTACTTCAATCAATTTACAATGAATTTTCAGCTGTGATTTCAAGCTACAGTTGTGTAATAGCTCATAAGACTGGCTTATATAATCATATAATAAAAAAAGTTATGAGGTAGGAGGTAGAACTATTGAATGAACCTATAGAGGAAACTAACCTAAATCGAATCTGCATTTCAAATTTGAGGTGCGTGGCTACCTTCTGAGTTCTTATTACACAAAGAATACATGATATGATTTTTCATCGACCTCAATGTTATTATTATGTTCATATGACATATTTGTCTTACATGGGGTATTGGATTTTAAGTTCTCCCCATGGTATATGGTGAAGCAAACCTCTGGTGGCATATCTTATTGTAAATACCGAAAATGTGATCACGAATTTAATATTCTGTTCGCATCAAACAATTGTTTCTGAGAATCCATTAGTAGCTGCCTCCGAGTGATATTCGGCAGCGGCTGCAAAGGGTTAGGTATGTTATCCAGATGTTGCGATGGATGGAAAGGAGAAAGTTTTGGAGGGTCCACGAGCTGCGGAACCACTGGCTGTCGCATCATCTGCGTCACATCTGGTGCCATCTGACCCATTGGTGCCATCCGGTGACCCATTGGTGCCATCGGAAACTGACCTGTTGGAGGCATCATCGCCATATTTTGAGGTGGCATTATCATCGATTGTTGACCGTACATATTATATGGCATCATCCCGTAAGAAGGCATCATCTGTGGATTATACATTCCGGGATACATCATTGGTGATGGCATCATCATAGGTGACCCCATCATTGGTGATGGCATCATCATAGGTGGTACCATCATCGGAGGAGGAGGAAACTGCTGAGTTTTAGAAGAATCTGGATCTGGCTCTTTTTGAGGATCAGCTGTGTCCGTGTTTTGCGCTGTTGGAATAGCTTGTGTTGCATAACTTTGTGGCAGGTTAGCCGTTGTTGTGGCAGACGTTTCTAACTCCTGTGTGGTATCTTGAGGTTGTTCTCCTCCCAGAGCAGCAATTAATGTTCTTTGGAATGCTTTGTCGTTTTTAAGATCTCCATTTATGATAATAATAGGTTTACGACTACGAGTTGACTTTTTAGGAGTTGCGTGTTTTACAGGTTCCGGTACCAGTGTTGGATTGTTCTGTGGTTTGGGTGACTCCTCAATAACCTCTTGTGGTTGAAATGATAACGGTTCTGGTTCTGGAGGTGGTGGAGGGGTATCAGATTTCAAGAAAGATTTCAATTTTCCCCATTTAGTGTCAGGTGCACTGGCCTCTTCTGGGATGGATTTTAAGCTTATGACAGAGGATCTCATGGAAGTGGCCATCGACGGTCTCCGTTTCTTGAACAATCCCAAAAATCCTGAGGATTTTTCTTCTTTCGGAGGTGTCATGTCTGGCTCTGGAGATGGAGAATCTTCCGTAGGAGTTGGTGGATTTTCAGTGGTAGGCTGATCCTCCTGGTGAGCGGTTGGACCTTCCTTGATCGGTGGCGAGGCTTCATCGGATGGAGCTGGTTCTTCCTTAGGAGATGGTTCTACTGCAATGCTTTGTGTTTCATCAGATTCTTTTTCGTCATCTTGGACGACATTTTCAGGAGATGCATCATTTACGGCTGGTTTTACCGCTTCCGGCTCTGTTGGGCTTACTTTGTTTTCTGTATGTTCTTGAGGAGCATCCTTTTGTATGTCACTAGGTTCGTGTTCCTCCATGCCTTCTTGAACATTTGTTTTGTTTTTTGGATTCTCGCTAACATTATCCTCTGTTTCAGTAGAGTTTGTCTCTTGTTTGTCAATAGCTTCTACTTTGGTTTCTTGGATTTTCTTCTTTTTCTTCCCAAATAGACTTTTTAATCGACCTAAGGTAAATATTGTTAATTTTGGCGGATCGGGCTCTGGCGGTTTATCTTCTAGCGTAAGCTCTTCTGCTTTCGTCTTTGTATCATCATTTTGCTCTGTTTTTGATTGTGGGCGCGAGGATTTTACGGTTACTGGTCTTTGGGACTGAACGGTGAGAGGTCTTTGCGTTTTTGAGGTGTCAGGTCGCGTTTCAGTTTTACCGGAGTTCGATGTCTCTGGTCTTTGAGTGGCAGATGTTTCAGGTCTTTTTGATTCAGAAGACCCTGCTCGTTGAGGAGATGTTTCTGATTTGATAGACTTTGATGTTACCGGTCTTTGAGATGTCGACGTTTCTGGTCTTACAGACTTTTTGGACGTCGATGTTTCGGGTCTGCTAGAATTTGACGTATCCTGTCTGCCTTTGTTTGATTTAACAGATATCACAGATTGTCTTGATTTAAGAGATCGTCTTGACTGTACTGTTGATGGTCGAAGTGATTGCTTAGATGCAGGCCTTATAGACTTCACTGTAACTGGTCTCTGAGATACAACGGATGGTGCTCTTCTTGACGCTGTGGTTGGCTTAGGCACCTGTGAGGGCGGGCGACGTAAGATTGGTTGGCGATTTTTCGCTCCACCTGCATCTGCCGTTGGTTTTTCTACAATTGTCTCAAGTTGTGGTCGAGGTGCCACTTTATTACTTCGCCGTCTGCGGACAGGTGGTGGTCCGGCGTTAGAATCTCGGCGAATGGGTTTGGTACGGCCTGCAATGTAGGAAACACAAACAAAATAGTAGAACCGATTATTAAAAGTATTTTACAAATGATACGTGAGTGCAAACTTAAAGATGTATGACACTTTTGTATTTATAATTTACAATATAAGATTGTCTTATTCGAAAATTTGAGTTCAATAATTTAGTCGCGAAATTTCTCTTCCAATTTGCCTATAAAGCGTTACGGTGTGGGATGATCCAATAATGTAACAGAAACATAAGGTGTAAACTAAAATGTTGCAGGGGTAATGAGATAAATATAAGGTTTTTCACTACCACTATTTTTAGAGGACCCGCAAGCACAACATTGAGCATTATTTGTTAGAAAAATAATGATCGAGTTGAAATTGCGACACTATATAGAACAAAACATCGTAGTTACAAAAGCGAATAAAACTGCCATCTCCCAACATGCAATTTTTAAAATTCGTGGCGATCAAAAGTCCCGGTTTCGATGACGTCATGGTTATCGGTGCTAAAATTTGCGCATGTGCATTGTATAACTGTGACTTTTATAACTGTGACTGCGAATTTTTAAAATTGCATGTTGAGAGATGGCGGTTTTTATTCGTTTTAGTGTTTTGTTTCTATATAATTACAAAAGTTGAGCTCGATAGTTATTTTTCTAACATGTAATGCACAATGTTGTGCTTGCGGTACCCCTCCTTTAAGGGTAAATTCGGGTCACACATCTTTATAAGATTGCTTGAGAAAGCGGTACGTAAATAAATCCATTGCTGACCAGTTCAAGCATAATATGCTAGTTTAGAACAATTGTCACTAATAATGCAGGGTAATTTATCGAGCTCCTTGAATTTTTAATTGATTTAGCGCGTGATCATTATATAGTAACCTTTCTTTTCTTTTTCATTTTTATCGAATTTGAAATAAAGAATTTGGACCATGTTACCAATGACAAACATTTTGTTATAAAACCTTACTCATGTTTATTACGGTGTTATTGAGAAATCATTTTAAAAACAAAAGAAGATTTGATTTTGAAAAGTGTTTTTTAACGTATTTTTGTCACGCATTATATACGCGTACATCGTTCCTTTTGACATAAAGTGAGGTCCTATACGCCGATTGAACACGTTACGGAATTCCTGGATTAATATCTAATATAATCTAATTCAAATACGCTGGCAACTTATTAAATGTATTCCCTTTTCAAAAATACCATTGTCTTTTGCTTTAATACAGTTTTCAAAAACAAATGTCGTAATATAATAATTATTTGAGAAATCAAGGTTTGCCAATGATTCCATGGTCGAATGTCTTTTAATCGTAAAATCGATCAAGAAAAAGACTCCTTTGATTCGGCGGTGTGCAATAACAAAATCGTCTTTTTGAATCAATGTTTATTGCTTATCAATTCAATAAAGTCAGAAGATCAAGTTGTGACGAATACAGTAATACATGTATGCAAGGTTAATCATGCATGCTGTAACCAGGTAACGTCGAAGAAGAATCAATGTATTTTACTTGACTATGATCATTATCTAATTTACTCGGCCCCTTATGTAACTTACTCAGGAATCAATAAATATCCCCAATATGGTCCAGAAAAGAAATATTCGAATTTAATTACTCGTATTAATAATTTTATATTGACTTAAGATTTTAGAATATTGTATTGAAAACAATTTATATGTTGGGATTTTAAATTGGGCCAGATTTTATTTCCAGATTTATCATTAAGTCCGTAGCCAGGTTCGTGTTTTGAACGTGCTACGTGTAACAGAATGTGGATGAAATTTCGAATGACAATCGATTTTGATCAACATGATCGAAGGATGATTGGAACTAAATCTGATAAATAGTGGGAGTGAGGTGTTTCTTAGAGATAAATCGCGCCGAAAGAATGACTCGTAAACGTAGACGAGGGCATTTTGGGATTTGGGGAAAGTCGAGTGTAACCGCTCCCCTGTCTTCAGATCTAGTCTGTTTCTCAACTCTATTTTTTCTAAATTTAACATTTCAATATTGACGAGCCTTTACTTAAATCTCTGAAACTACCCGTATTGGTTCTTAATATCATATATATTTAACGCGGTAAGGGTGACATAAATGTATGTATAGGGTGTCCTAAACGGTAATAAACTACATGCACAATAACCATGATCACCTTTCAAAAACGTCATGATGTTTAAAAGTATTAGTAACTTATCGGACGACCTTTATCTCCTGAACTTTTTTTACACTATACCTTTAGCGGCAGCTCTCTGCTTTTTCTTCTTGATGATTTCTTGACGTCTAATGGACTCTTCTCTTCTCTTTCTCTCTGCGAGGACTTCATCATCAACATAGGGCTCGTTGGTCGCCTGAGTATTGCCGCCGCCACCGTCATTGTTAAAACTGAAGACTTTGAAGTTTGAGTAATCCTCCTTTACCATATTGTCAGGGGATTGAGACTCATTCTGAGTACTGTTGTTCTACCCCATGGTGTGTGATGGCGTGGTTAGTTCACTGTTACTGGTAAATGAGAAATGGCTGGAAATCTGTGCAAGATTTGAAATAATGATATAAATAAATACTGGGCGAGATCATAGATCATGAATGGGTAAATGGAGACCGTGGAAACGGGTATGGAATGGAATAGGATTAACGTGAGGTATTATAATTAATGATGTTTTGAATATTTAAACTATCATAAGGTTGATGTCATGACAAACAAACAAAACAAAACAAAAACAAAACACACACAAAACAAAACACACACAAACAAAACACACACAAAACAAAACACACACAAAACAAAACACACACAAAACAAAACACACACAAAAACAAAACACACACAAAACAAAGCAAAACAGGACAAACAAGACAAGACAAAACAAGGACAGGACAAGGTAAGGCAAGGAAAGGCAAGACAAGACAAGACAAGACAAGACAAGACAAGACAAGACAAGACAAGACAAGACAAGACAAGACAAGACAAGACAAGACAAGCAAAACAAAACAAAACAAAACAAAACAAAACAAAACAAAACAAAACAAAACAAAACAATAATAAAAATTTTAAAAAAAAACCAAATGAGCACAAATTAATGGTAATTTTTCTTTTACGGAAGGCTTATGTAAGTATCACCATAACGGTATCGGGGGAAATGTTTATATTATGAACTCTGAAATACTTATTATAGGCATACAATTCACCGTGGAGACCGTGGAAACGGGTATGGAATGGAATAGGATTAACGTGAGGTATAATAATTAATAATGTTTTGAATATTTGAACTATCATAAGGTAGATGTCTTGACAAACAAACAAACACACACAAAACAAAACACACACAAAACAAAACACACACAAAACAAAACACACACAAAACAAAACACACACAAAACAAAACACACACAAAACAAAACACACACAAAACACAAACAAAACAAAACACACACAAAACAAAACACACACAAAACAAGACACACACAAAACAAGACAGGACAATGCAAGACAGGACAATGCAAGGCAGCAAAACAAAGCAAAACAAAACAAAACAAAACAAAACGAAACAATAATACAAAACAACAACAAACAAACAAAAAACCAAATGAGCACAAATTAATGGTAATTTTTCTTTCACGGAAGGCTTATGTAAGTATCACCATAACGGTATCGGGGGAAATGTTTTATATATTAGGAACTCTGAAATACTTATTATAGGCATAATATTATTCACACTGGAAACAATTTGAATTATACTTGTTTATGGTATCTCATACCATTCACGAGGGAAAATAGGTTTATTAATGTGGTGGCGCATTTTCAAGAATTGACTAAACAATTTTAAGAAGAGTCTACATAAGATCTTCTTATCGCATTTGATATGCAAAATAAGTTCATAAGAAAGATGGTGTTTATATGAAATAATAATGAATATATCCATATGTGTATATCCGAATTCTTTCATTAACATGATTAACGTATACCATTCATTTCACCCGTTAAAGGTATATTATGTGATCTTTCCAGGGTACGCCCTCAACATCGAAAAAAAAATAGAAAGCAGATTTTCTTGCAGATTTACATTTCTGATCATAAATCATGCATACATTCCAAGTTACAGGGCGATACGATTCTTAATTACTTCAAAATCATGGTTTTAGAGTGAAAATAAACTGTCAGAATCCTGACACTTTATATTTTTCACTCTAAATTCACTCTAAAACCATGATTTTGAGGTAATTAGGAATCGTATCGCTCTGTAACTTGGAATGTATGTATGATTTATGATCGGAAATGTAAATCTGCAAGAAAATCTACTTTCTAAAAAGATCACATAATATGCCTTTAAACAACTGTTTAAATATTTAAACAATTCTGTTTGAATGGGTCTTTTCAACTCCGTTTGAGCAACCAGCTCATATAATGGGTGGAATAAACAACCATGGTTGTTAAAAAATTGTAAGCATTTTATCATCGTTTTCGATTGTATTTTACTACGAGCTCTGTGAGAAGATATTACTAACAAATCTTAGTTTGTATTTGCCCCGGTATTTGCCTCCAAAATGATGGTACATACAAATGATGGTACATACAAAACAATCTATCCAAGATCATGGGGGTTATTTTATGATACATGTATACTTGTTTAAACATGTTAAAAGCTGGGACTAACATATATGTTAGTCCCAGGTTAAAAGTATCATATTATTTTAGTACAAGCTTTCAAACCTATTTTCCAATTTTTTGTATATGAGCAACCGACAGGGTAGTAACATTTTGCCATAATCTACACTTACCTTATATATACCTTACGTTACACCATGTACGGTAGACATCCAAGATGTTATCTTCAAGATATCCTATTATCATCAACGATTCTGAAGGAAAAAAATCTTATCAGAAAAATGTAATAATGTTTCACCAATGTATCCGAGTTAAGACATATTATGGTTACTAGCTAGTGAAAATCAATGAGTCCCTAAGAATAGAGAAGGCCGGGTATATTTATGGAGGACATACAATAACCGCCTATTTCGATTTATTGAACTTTTAAGCGACGTGTGAGATCATTATGAGATGCCTCCAATATTTTACCATTGTTTTGTTATGCAGTTATAGATTTTCGCAAACGTGAAATATAAATGTAAACATACGGCGTGTTGATAAAATTAATGTTACTGTGAAACTTTGTTACAATAATGTTTATTCATAAATAGTGTAAATACTGCTTTCCAAGAAAAGATTTCTGTCCTAAGGTGAATGCAATATCCAAATATGTATTAAAGTAAATGTTTTTGCATGTTAGATTTTAGGGCGGTACATGGCCGGGTGAAAAAAGAAATCCAACATCCAGGAGCTTCACAATTTATTCAAATTAATTTGCATACGTCATATCCTTGCGCTTCATAGACAGGCTACGTATTAGAGCAGTAAGGCTTACTCGCAGAATATCTTAACTATAAATTTCAGTGAACACCTCAGACGTGTTCGTGTTCGTGTTTCTTAATGCCTGGCACTTGTTCATAAAACAAGAAAAGTATACCTTGAATATTTATTTATGAAGGTCATTTGTTTTTAATCATTTTGCTCTATCCGAAAATGATAAGATAAGGTATAGGCTAAATGGTGATGTTATTATCAATTTAAAAATATATACAGGGTGTCCCAAAAGTTTCGAAACCATTTCAAAGCTTTATATCTCCGTGATAATTGGCACTATGAATTTGAAAATATATTTGGATAGAGAACACTTGTAGAATTGTTTTTATACCAAATTTACAAATACAGCTATCTGTATTACCATTACAACAGAAGATGTCTCGACTTGTAAAACTGCACTTTCAAAACGCGTATTTTGTGTGATTATGTAATGCATTAGATGGAGCCTGGGGAGGGGTACGGGGAATAAGGACGTTTTTTCCATTGCGAATCTTTTTCTCCGAATAAAATGATATGTTTATGAACTTTAGAACACATGAACATCAGTTAAAATAGACTAACAAAATATATAAGGCAACGTTTCTGCTTAATCTGTATCTTGTACGGGAACTTCTTCAAGTAGTCTCTTCTCAAAATACGGTCGGCACAGTACTGTTGGAACTCTACTGAAAGTCGGCGAAAAGATCGCGTATAGGACTTGTAACTACTGCGCGTCTAATGAGGTCAATGTTGTTTGTTGATCTTCCAGTTTGTTTATAGCCACCTCGAACTGCTTCATGTCCACCAAGTTAAAAAAAAAGTCGACTTTGCCGATGCGCCTTTAACATTAAAATGTTCTCTGAACTATTTTGAGTAAGCTTGATTGGTTTTGTTTCAGCGTAAAACCAAACAATTCGAATTTATTTATGCTGTAATGCATCCTGAAATTAGTATTGAGCCTATATTAATGTCGTGCACTGTAGGGGAAGGTGGGGTAATGGCGGACACATTTTGTTAGAGAGGTATAACACACATATAATACGTCATATAACAATAAAAATCATGTAAATACAAAGCACTGTGAAGGTTCTACCTTTTATCAAGTTTTTATCAACTCATCATTTTGAAATTCGAAGCTACGACGCAATAAAAAAAATGGCGTCGTCCGGCATTACCCCACACTCTGGGGGTAATCCCGGACCATATTTTTCAATGGCAGCTCTCTTTTTATTGGAATATAGCATTTCAATGGGAGTTAAAAAATACCCTTTTTAAAAGTGTAGCAGAAATCAAAGAACAATGTCACATACTTATATGGTCAACAACTATTACCGATTTATGATGTTAAATTGACCACGCCCATATTGGTTACCATGGAAACGGTACGTGTCCGGGATTACCCCAATCCATGTACAATGTATGGGCACATCCTCTCTTATTATTATGCTCATCATTGTGACTCCGAATTCATTTCTTTTTTATCAGAAGGTATCATACATTACATAAAAAAATAATAAGACTTTGTTTTCCTTGATGTAGAAATACCAGTTTCAAAGAGAAATTAATGCACCAAAATATCAACTTGCCCAAAAAGGGATTTTTGTAATTCTCGCGAGAATTTGCGAGACAACCATCCCATTTAGGTTTTGTTTGATTTCAATGGAGAGGCACCTAACATCATAGGGTGGCAAAATACCACCTTCTTTCACCTGCCTGTAGATACAGCCCTGTCCGCGATTACCCCGCGTCCGCCATTACCCCCACCTTCCCCTATGTAATGAGTTAATATATTTTGTGAAAGCCACGTGAATGGAGTATGGGGATGTGCAGCTCTACTTTCCAGCACGTGTTTCACAGCTATACGCACAGCTGGCGTCGTGAAAGTCTAACAAATGTCAGACGATGCTGGACACGGGCGTATTCACGAGTATTCAGGTTAAAATATGCGAACGAGGTTACGTGATCAAATGAATGGGACGAACGCTTAACAACGGTTTAAATTCAAAAAATGATACTGACACTGCGGGTGGTTAGCCACCCACAACGGTTTTGGATTGGAAAATTTTTCTTCTAACCTATGATGAATTTTTCAAAATGATTAGATCAACATTCGCGATTTCGTGTTATTCCAATACGAATTCAAAATTTAGGTTTTCGCGTGTCCATCGTCGTCTGCAAATGTATTGTACTGCGCGTTGTGTAAACAAACATTATACTCTCGTGTAAAATATTAAGGGGCCTCAAAAACGTTACAAATTTTGTATCAAAAAGATTCTACAAGTGTTTTCTATCTATCCACATATATTTTTAGATTTATAGTGCGAATGACTTTACCTGAGATATAAAGCTTTGAAATGGTTTCGAAACTGTTGGGACACCCTGTATGACACAATTTGCATTTTTGATTTTTAACCACGGTGCTCTATTTTACCGGCTGGAAAACCAGTGTTCAAGTTGACATCTACAACACCTCGGACACCCCAAAAGGTTAGGGCAATGTATTCAAATATTGTTCAGACGCGTCCGACTGCATTATTGGAATTCTATAGATGAATCATTGTCCTACATTTTAATCTCCAGCTGTTCTACGTAAGTCGTCCGTCAACACGGTCAAGGAACTAAGAGACTTGATAACCACCCTGCATGCCCTGGTAGTGGACACAGGGGCGGACTGGGACCTGAAAGCGGCCGTGGCAAAATTATTAAAGTGGCCCTTTTTGACCATGTCAGGCAGAAGTATGTCGTCCCGGTAGTAAATTTTCGTAAAAGGTTGCCCCAATTTTTTTCCCAGTCAGTCACCTCGTGAATTTCACGTAAGTGGGGGGGGGGGGGGAAGGAACCGGCAGCTGCAGCTGGAGAGTCTTCACGAGGTCATCAACGATGGCTAACCATCAAGCCTATGTGATGGTGATGTTCCCTTCAGAGATCAAGGATTTCAGAACTGTCCGCGATCGCCGCCGTGTTCCGTGGTTGGACGTCTTTAAGAATATGGTCGTCACTTGCTATCAGTTTCACAATCGCCAAAGTCTACTGATTAATACTGAGCTATAGACGGGATTACAGAGGTTTTGTATATCGGGAAGAAATTAAGAAGGAGAGCTCAAGGCAACACGAGGGATGGTTCTCTCCTTCAAAGAATACCATCATATTTCCAGAACCACAAGCTCATAATGTTAGGGTTAGGGTTAGGGTTAGGTCAGGGTTAGGGTTAGGGTTAGGGTTAGGGTTTGGGTTAGGGTTAGGGTCTGATAGCTTGTATGCTCTCGTTATCTTATTCCTGTCCCACGCCACTTTCATTGGCTTTTTTACCAGCCCAATTGTGTTTACTTGTATTTCGATTATTTTCTGAGTTGCAATGAACCAATTGATTGGCCCATTAGAGCTCTCTGTAGAGAGTTACCAGTTTGATTTGTAATCACTTAGTTCATTAACTTTGTTAATGTCTGTTGGGCTATTGTTCACAATTGCTCTTTATTATACAAACAAATAACTGTTAGTCGGGCTGTATAAGTACACCACTGTGTGTATATAGCTTAAAGTTAGTTGGTCCTATATATCCTCCTGACCAGCCTTATACATTTATCCATTGCATTATCATCTGACTGTTATAACTGCTAGTACACCACTGGGCTAGCCCACCACTGTGTATTTTTTTCTATAGCACTAGCTCCATACTGCTATCTGCAAATCAAGATGTTGGGTACATGAATTCTCATATGGTCAAGATCTTTAGCGCACTCGGCAGTGGTTGTACTCAGATCTACAATACCGGGCATGCAACCTTCCACAGGCAATGTAGATAGGGACTAATTGAGATACCATGTGGCTAGTGAGAAGAAAAACCTTGTTTCTCAGACCTGATAAAGAAATTATGGAATTCTTTATTATTAATTAAATTGTTGATAATGCTTGCAATGCTTGTTGTTAATAAAGTTTTTATTATTTTTGTGATGTAATTATATGTTGTTGTTGTTGTTGTTGTTGTTGTTATTGTTGTTGTTGTTGTTGTTGTTGTTGTTGTTGTTGTTGTTGTTGTTGTTGTTGTTGTTGTAAGGAAATTACATGACATGCATATGATTTTACTAGTAATTTTGAATGTGTTCAAACTTTTTTCTTTGTTGTTCATATTAAGCAAATAACATAAAAAAGTAATGTTACTTTTGTTCTATAACTGCATGATAGAATCTTAAAATAGAATAGACACACTTCTATTACTTTAGATCCCAATGGAGCAATACAGATTTCTGTTGAATATCTTAGATCCCTCGCCAGCCAAGCTGGCTCGATGGACACTGGATGGGAACAGTCAGAGATGGGGTATGAAGCTAGAAACTTGTAGCTTCATGATTGGGGTAACTGAGGATCTAAATTTAGATCCAGCCAAGCTGGCTCGATGGACACTGGATCGGGGAAGTCAGAGATGGGGCGTGAAGCTAAAAGCTTGCAATTAGCTTCATGATTGGGGGTAAACCAAGGATCTAAATTTAGATCTACATCCCATCTACTATCGTCAACAAGCCGACGCTCAAGCAGTTCAAAAACGCCACCATCGACTTCCTAAGCAACAAAACTTCAGCCAGTATATAAACAAAATCTAGAACTCCGCGCTTTGTCAACTCTGGCGGGATGCGGTTTTTACCGTTTTGCTGGGGAACGCTTATTACAGATACCGATACAGATACAGATACCGCCAAGAAAGGATTTTATGCCTCCGGTCCATTTTTGTGGAACAATTTACCCCCAATTTACCGCGTTACCGCGTCACATGGGTCACATCATAGACATGCCTTTAAGTCATCACTTACTCAATTTAAGAAAATGTTAAAAGCTGACTTAGTCCACCGCCATAGTGCAAGTGATTTGTTATGGTATGTTTTTATTTGTTATGCGCTCTGGCCACCTGTATAATGCGTGAGCGCTATACAAATGCTCATTGTTATGTATATATCTATCTGTAATATAGGCCTACTCCAGCAAAATGGGTGTCCGCAACTGAGTTTCTGGTGACATGACCTAATGATTGTTGTGGCGAAGTGGTCCGTCGGATCGTGAGTTGTCGAAGTAGAGAGTTCGATGAGATGATTCCGGAGCTAAGTTTTGAAAAAGTTGTGGTTTACGGTGTCCGGGATTGTGTGAGAGTGAGCAGGATTGTGTGAGCGTGATTGTTCCAATGAATCGTCCAAGGGAAGAAGGTGTAGTGTAGTGTTAGTCGTAGTCTTGGTCACTGGTCAGGAGTCTTTGGTATGATACTAGTCGTGTGTCTTACTCTTTTTAAGTTGTCGTTTGGGCCGACTGAAATAAGACCGGATTTTGCCAGTTTATGTCCGCCAGGTGGCCATGGGTGATTTTGTGTATGTTGTATGAACTGTATACGGCGCCTACTTTCAAGGCACTGCCACATTTAAAAGTGTAGCTAACATGTCGGTGACACTTGATTCCCAAGAATAACTATTTAGGCACATTCTAGCTGATCTTTGGATCATATCGAGTTGGTGAGTGTGAGTCCTTTTTTGGTATTAGGATACCACGCAGCTATGTAGAATATGAGTGAAACATAAGGGGCCTATGACCGTGCCTTGTGGAACGCTGGTTACTAGCAACTGAGCGGGCAACTGAGCCTGAGAGTTTACCGTCAAGGCATACACGTTGTTTCCGTTACACTACAGTAAGATTGTATGCAATTGCTTAATAGAAAACTTAAAACCTGGATATAAAATCACTAAGAATTTCATCATAGAGAGGGAATGTCACATCGTTATTTTTAAATCTCTCTGACAGTTCGTTTTTCTTTATTGCCCTACACCGGCTGTGTTGATATTTTGATAGATTGTGCGCCATCTGTTGTTTACATTTTGTTATCACATGACACGTGGGCCTCGCTCTCGATGCTCCGCCCTTGTAAATGGCGGCCATCTTCAGGCCTGAGAGTGTGTATTAGTGCCCAAAATTCGGAAGGATATTTCTTTTAACGTCGGGCTTTTTGCTCAACTTTATACGTCATTTGGGTTAGCGTCAATATCAACTTGTAAGTGTGTATTGGTTAAAACAAATCTATACTCCTCTGGACTCAGGAACACCTTTTTTACAGGGGCCGAATCGCCGGTATCCACTTCCCTGTTCGTCTCGGTACAATATTTGTGTATTCGCTGGGTGAGCGTAATATAAACCGGATACCGGAGGGATACACGCCCACCAACTAGTTTGTAGTTTCAACCCATTGCTGAAGATTATTATTGTAATATTTGGGTAGATTGATACCTTATTCGCGTATTCTATACTCTCAAAACTTCCCCTTTCACTCAGCTTTCAATTAATTGGGTTGACAACTAACTTGACATTCAATAATATATTAAATTATAATATAATATATTCAAAAACAAGTGAAGTTGGATTTTTTGGCAATGTCTGGCTAGACGTCCCGTAACTCAAGTGCGCATGCTCAAATCAATTAAAGTACGTTGCAGCTAATACGGTTTATTCCGTACGGGACGTGAGGCAAGATATAGCCGATTTTTTTTTTAAATAAATGAAAATGTCAAACAATTGACCAAATTGTTTTATAAATTTAATTATATTGGAAATCCTGTAGGCCTATTTTAGTTTAGCTAGGGGGATGAATTGATTTGACTGAATAGACTATACTATATGAATTTGACTACTGACGAAATGTACAGTCAATCAATTCCTGAAGTAGGGCGTAGTAGCCGTAGGCCTACGACTACGTACGGTATGGTTAATTCCGTCAAATCAATTCATCCCTAAGGCTAGGCCTAAATTTAAAATACAGGATTGCGTTTATATTGATCAAAAGCACTGGTTGTTTCCAATCCAAGACTTGAATGTGTATAGTTTTACCACTGGTTTTACAGTCATTGTAAGTCGATTTGTTGGCCATTTTGAAGGCATACTTGGGCCCAAAATTTTCCCTGTTTGCATGCCAACAAAAACAACTGTGTGACACAACCTAAGTAAATTAGTATAAATCTCCCGGTCTGTCTACATGCACGTTACATCCCGGAACTATACTGAAGTATTTTTGTACGGTCGCAAGTAGAATAAGTGTCCCTTATAATTTTGCTCATGGAACGAAACCAGGGGTAGCGCTAGGTTTTTAAATTAGGGGTTTTTAGAACCCTGAAGAATGAAACGCCATGAATTTTGCAGGATCAACGATCGTGAAATACAGTTGTGTGATCATTATTTATGGGCTATATTTTATTTATGTAAATCTTCTAAGGCAATCCGACTTTTGAACAAGACGCTCGGTAATTCAAGCCCTTACAAAGCATATGATATGCGATCGCGCTTACACATCTTAAAAGGCAGTCCCTGCTTTAAGAATTTAAACTTTTGAAAAAATGTGCTGTGCTTATGCGCATTTTCCACGAGTCTAAGCCCACATCGTAATAAACAGGTGATTCATTCAATCATAACACATTGCTACTAACTAAATTAATCTCCGACTCTGTGCAAGAGAAGAAATATAATGTTATATTCATTATTGACAATGCATATTGCTTAGAAAATGGGCCTTCAAAGTTGTGCACTTCATGTCCGTCATAGACAAATCTAGAGATTTATATTTCTTTTACAATATTTGAATGCATACTGATGGGTTTTCCTTCATCAAAACACATGCTATTACACTGGGTCAATTACCGTATTATCAGCAAGACCGGTGGCCTAGTGGTTAAGGCGCTTACCTAGAAAGTTCAGGAGACAGAGGTTCGAGTCCTCGCCGGTAAATGTCCGTGCTTATTTATTTTTCGTTCGGACATTCGCCGGTGTTTCCTAACCCTAACCCTAGAAACGTCACAAAAACCTCAGTGCCAGGTGGAACCGACAGTCTGGGAAATGGGATTTCATGGGGTACGGGGCTGTTAGGGTTAATGGAACATTTCTGGCCCCATAGATTTTAATGACATAATGAAAAAATATGGGGATTCTTCTGATATCAAAATAACTTGATGTGAAAAAAAAATCATAGCCCTCCAAAAAATGATTGGAACATACCTTTAATCATTCAACATTATTGGAACATTAAAGATGATATCTGATTCTGAAGGAAGCGAAGTAAGAATAAATTTATGTAAAAAGAGTTGCGAAATTTTGATTGCAAAATATGACAGACCGTCAACCAGGGTTTTAGCCAGAGTTCAGCAACTGCCCGTCCAATTTATCAGAATAGTCTGTTCAGAACTTGACCCTAAAATATAAATCAACCTGTTTGCCACCTCTATGGGGGTCACAAGGTTCGAATGTGTGCTGTTTTAGCCTTGATTTGTCAGTCAGAACTAGTTTCAAGTTCACTAAACTCTTACAACAACTATTTTTAGAAGATCACATCTGTTAAATTCCTTAAATCTGCCCGTCCTGGGAGTAATCTGCCCGTCCAGATGACGGGTGGACAGGTCTCTGGCTAAGACCTTGCCGTCAACACTGTCAGGTTTACAAGGGAAAATCCAAAATAAAAAGACCCCTTTAGAAAATATTTTACCCCGTCAGATACATGTTTAAGGGTAAAAAAATAAATGTTTTACCCCTTCAGGAAAAAGCTTAAAGAAAACCCTGCCACCCAGCCACGTGAAAGACTTCCCAGGCTAAAAAAGGGTTGGTTAACTGAATTATATCATACATACACGTAGGTTACTGCCCTCAGACCCCGATCCTCTTCCTTAGCGTTGGCTAGAATATGGCTCTTAGTCTTATGCTCTAAACACTGCTAAGATACACAGTCAGCGTTTCAAGATTCAAAGCCAGTCGTTCATAGCTAAGCGCCAATTTTTATTAGTGCTGTCATTGATACACGTGTTTGTGTCGATATGTCAACAGTCCAATGACCTGCTGAAAAATGTAATAAATGACGCAGCACTGTGAAAAGTTAATAAAAGGGTTGATTGTTTAGTAATATAAAAGCACCGTGTTTATCTTAAAAAGTGCTACAGCATTTTATGTTGATAATTTTTTCTTTCAATCTTCCTTAAATTCGGTAACCAAGAAAAATCCTGTTCTATGGCCAAACAGACCGCTCAGTTTGGATTGGCCGATCTGTTTGTTGTTGTTTTTCCATTTATTCCCTTAAATGACCGTTAAAAATCTGTGAACATTTTGCTGGGTTTGTTTTTTCAAGGAAAAAAAAGATTGGGTCGGTATTCATTTGCATGTCGGTCAGGCCCGTAGGACAGGGTTTCTATTTTTCATCGCCTGTAATCTACACATTTCTTTTTGAAAAGTAAAGTACATATTGAACAAATGTATCATATAAAAGAGAAAAATATAATAAACTTATCTGTAAGTTAACATGAAATACAGGTAAGCAAAACAAAAAACTGATACATTTGTATTATATCCGTTTTGACACGTTTCACAATTTAAGCTGCCTTACCTTTATCTCTTTTTGTTTCTATTTAATCTTTTTATAATTTTTACATTTCAGGTAGCATAAAATTTGTAAGTGTTTACCTGGATCTGCTGTTACGGTAACCAGGCATTCCACCATGCCGACCGTCAAAGGAGATGGCATGCGCGGCCTTGCTGTATTCATCTCGGATATACGAAACTGTGAGTATTATACAAACTTTAAAATATTTGCTAGACTAAATTGAACATGTAGTTAGTCCTACTTAACAGTCTGGTTAACACTACATTAAACTGCCACCTTCCATTGTTTCATGATATAATGTCTATATATGACTATTTATTTTGTCTACTCCTTAAACATTCATGACAGACAAACTTGTCAAATTAATTTGTTGTTAAAGGCAAGCACCCATCCTGGATTGTTAGCCACGTCCAGTCCTCTTGGGAATTTGACATGGTTACATTCTTTCCATGATAAGTTTGTTCTGTCTGTCATCAAGTGAACAAGTTGTGGTATCTTTACAAGTTTTGTGTATTTTTACTCAGTGATAAATACAAGTATTTACAAATGCATACCCCTCAACTTTGATGTATTCATACTAATGATGTTTTGCATTTTCAATTTATTTCAGGCAAAAGTAAAGAAGCCGAAGTGAAGAGAATAAACAAAGAATTAGCTAACATTCGCTCCAAATTCAAAGGTGAGTGAGTACAGGCCTCAAAATAAGAAATGAAGAGGGCATGCAATTTTAGGCAATTTGAAAGGGGCACCAACTTTCTCCAAGGCAATTATGTACTTTGAATAGAGTGAAAACAACCAGAAATTGAGGGCATCAAGGCAACTAGGTGGGGCATTGAAGGGAATTGCCTTTAATTCATTTGAGCCCTGGTAACGTGATCATCTAAGTAAACATTTGATCCTCAATTCTTTGGTAGTATTATTTTGCATATTATTCTTTTGGCTATTTTACTGTGTAAATGAATCAAAATAAAAATTATCACATTTATTGAACATTTCATAAGATTATGATTTACTATGCATGAGTACTTGTTCCTGTTTTATTTATTAGAATTAGGTCATTATATATCACAGTCTGGGCTGTCAAGAATATAAGTTATCGGCAAGTTTGAGGTTAATCCCTGCCTCTGTGTCAAACAAAACAGCTAAATGGATAATGCATGCATAGCCCTAACTCTACTATACCATACGGCAACTGTGCGGAACAAATGTTTTTATAACCCGGCATGCAGGTTTCTGGGGTACAAAGTGGACCCAGGCTATAAAACGAGGCGAATATACTCGCCGGGTGTCGACTGGCAGCAGTGGTGTATTGGCTAGGATCTGGGTTGGGGTGCTGGAGGTCCGTGGTTCAAATCCCGGTGGGGGAGGTCGGGGTGACCTTTCTGGTGAATTTTGGGTGTCGGGGGAAAAAATCTGTTGCTGTGTGGTGATCTCGAGTTAGGGTTAAAGGACAAAAATAATTTAAGGTATTTAAAAGAAATTAAACATTGGATTGCGCGTGCACATGGCGCTCACCTGCGAATCCTTTTCAATCTTAAATTCACTAATTTTCCTCAGTTAGCTTCCTGACATACCTACTATTTTGATATCACTAAGTTTAGCATTAAATGCATATAATATCAGTGCACAACTGCACATACTTGAGTCTGGCCCCATCAGGACCCAACCTTGTGTTTATTGAAGGGAAAATGTTAACAATAAATAATTATTTAGTTTAGTTTTGCTTGTCATAGATTCTGCTAGAATCATGCTAATTTATTATTGGCCACTATAAATTGTTAATAATAAATAATCACCACTGCTTTCTAAAAAAAAGTACACATTTTGTTCATTGTGCCAATAATGATTTTTCCAATCATGAAATCCATCAAATGTTATGGATCTTTATTATAATAGATCAAAGTGATAATCCCAATTTGTAAATGGTTTCACTGTGGCCTTGTTGGTTGCTCATGAATATAAGTTCAATCAGACAGGATAGAAGTGGCACTATAATGGCCTTAGCTGAGCTAGAAATAGAGGCCAAAATAATGATTGCTGTTTCTCGACTTGCACTAACACAAGTCAATTAGCTCGCTATCTTGAAATAAAAAATATCCTGCCTTATGCATGAATGAATTTCCTAATTTTGTTTGCATTTTGTATTATAAATACAAATAGTTGTGAGTGAGGCAATTTATTAAATTCATCTTTCTTAATCTTTACATTGTTTTGTGAATGTAGTAAAATGCTTACTTGATTTATGAAAAGCCTACTTGATCATTGCCCATTCCCCCACTCCACATGGTATTCTTTAATCTTTATATACACCTCACACTCCTAGCCAACCCAGTTTATTAACCCTAAGCCGAGGTTGGGTTAAGATTGTTACAATGAGAACCGATCCATCAATGACCCTATAGAAGTCCTGCCTGCTGTACTTCGAACTCTTTACTCATTTTCATTCACCCAATCACTAATCAGTCTAAACCCTCAGCTGGTAGTGCATACCAGCCATTGTCTTAAATACTATCTATGGCTGCCGGGCGTTAGATTGTGTTTTTATTAACCCTAACTCTACTACACCACACGGCAGGGGTTAAAATACTTTTTGGACTATGAGGGCTATTTTGAGCAAATTCTGCCAATGCCCCTTTAGTACTTTTTACCATAGGCCAACATTTTCTCAGGGGGCTATTTTGTGAAAACTGGGGCTAATCGCCCCTGTGTATTTTGAGCCCTGCCACATGGCAACTGGGCAGAAAAAATGTTTTTATAACCTGGTGTGCAGATATTTGGGCTACAAAATGGACCCAGGCTATATAACGAGGCGAATATACTCGCCGAGTGTCGACTGACAGCCGTAGTGTAGTAGCTAGGATCTGGGCCTTGGTGCTGGATGTCCGTGGTTCAAATCCGGAGGGGGGGGGGGTCGAGGTGACCTTTCTGGTGAATTTTGGGGGTCGGAAAAGAAATCTGTTGCCGTGTGGAGTACTAGAGTCAGGGTTAATAAGGGACACTCAGTTATTATTACATGGCAGCTATTGAAGGTATGGGGGTTTTCAGTTCAACATTGTAATAAGGTCCTTTTGCAATAGCTGCCTTTAGCTTTTTCATGATTTTATCATAGATCGAATATGTAGACTACCATCCAGTGAGTGGCATAGACAAAAGGGGGCAGGGGGTCACTACACAGTCGGTACACTGAAGGAGTGAAGGACGTAAGAAAGAGAGGGAGGGAGGGGAAATGTCTAGAAAATCCTAAAATGTAAAAGGCAAATATAAAGTTTGGGACCCTTGAAACTACTTACTTGAGACCCTTTAACACTTTCCATGCTACCATTATTTTACCATACAAAACAGATTTTTCAGAAACCTTTCCCAACTTTCAAAGTCTATCTCATAATTTACTGAATCAATACTGTGCATATTTGTACTTATTTTAATGCATTTCACCACGGGGATTCCAATAGTAATGAAATTCAATAATTTTGACATTTTTCAAACATTTTGTGAAATTTTGGAATGTCGTCTGCAGCCGCCTGCCGCATGGAAAGTGTTAAAAGAAAGCCAAGTTTCACACACCATGGGACTACATGTAGAGGAGAAACCCACCTACTGATACCAACCTGTATACAACTTTTCACGGTCATTTGGGCAATAAAATTAGAAATATCTGGAAAACAATCCTGAAGTGTAAAAAAACCATGACATCAAAATGCTCTCGGATTACATCTAAATTCCAAAACAATTTTGGGGCCCAGAACCCCATGCCTTTCTATGGTGCAACTGCATGGTATGCCCCCTTGTTTCAAAAAGCTGGCTATGCCACTGCTACCATCTATAAAACCACCGAGCAGCTTTTGCATCTAGGGTTCAACTGGCATTACACCCTTGATATACCAGTTATTTGGGAAGAGGAAGGAAATGGCATAGGAAGTACTCAAATCCACTTTGAATCATTATTTATATGACCATGACAGTCAATACAACCTGACATACAAACTGGAAAAGAACAAGAAGGAAAAAAATCCCTTGTTTTATGAGGGACTGAAATTACAAATAAAAAATGTGCTGTAAGGGACTGAAATTTCAAATAAAAATGTACGGTTAACATGTTGCTGAACAAATGGATAAATGCAAAATTGAGAACAAAATGTAAAAGCTCAAATTTGTAAAATTAAGGGTTGTCAAGAAAAATAACTTTGACATATTTTGTCCAGCAAATCTATCTTAACGCCTTAAAGATTTTGAAAATCAGAACTGATATTTTAATTTAAAATTATATCTATTTTGTGCAAACCAAGGCAAAGGCTTATTTTAAATGGTGACCAGATCAAGCAAAACAGATCTGGTTACAACACTTCATATTTTGACCAGCTACTTATTTAATAGCAAGGTATGGTGACTATACTTGGAAGGAAGTTGGATGTAAAACTGAGTGTTTTTATGGTATTTCCCCTGATTTGTTCACATAATACATCAATATTTGGTCAATAAACTCAGCAGTAGAAGTTTGTGACATCATGCACGAATCCATTTAGATTCTCGCAGAGGAATTTTGCGTGAATCCACTTTTGCGTGAATCCATTGATTCTCGCAAAATATTACCTTCTGAATTTGGCACCTTGGCATTCCAAATTCATGAATTGCAATGCAGTTGCAAGTCTTGGATTTTGGGTAATTTTGTACCTGGGCCCCATAAATAATTTTTGAGCGGGTTCCCGAAATTTAGCCACTTATTGAGCTAATTTTTGTTGATAAAAGATCAACCATTTCAATTGTACTGTCTTATATATATAAAATCTTGTGCCAAATAGCCAGATGATCATGATGATTAAAAATTACGATAACCTTTATAGGAAGTAAATCGTAAATGAAATTCCTTAATTTAACCCAGAAGAAACACCCCCATATTTATAACAGCGTACGTTATTGGACCAGCCAGGGGAAGCATTGCATTAACCCTAACCCTGCTAAATCCAACAGAATCCAACGAGCCAATATCTATGTTCCACCCGGCATAGAAGTTTTTTCGAGCATAAAATGGACCCAGGCTATATATACGTGGCCGAGTATACTCGGCCAAGTAGCCTTGACACCCGTGGTGTAGTGGGGAATCGCTCGCTGCTGGTGCTGGAGGTCCGTGGTTCAAATCATGGGGGTGACTTTTGGGGACACTTTTCTCCGCGCAGAAAAAAATCTGAAAAAAGTGCCCAAATGGGTTAGGGTTTATAAGCATTTTTTGTTTCTTTTTGTTTCTTTTTCCAAAATTGTGTAATTTTTGGTTCTATAACCCTGACCCTGCTTAGTGCTAAATCCAACAGAATCCAACGAACCAATCTCTATGTTCCACCCGGTGTGCAAGTTTTTCGAGCATAAAATGCACTAAAATTGCTCTAGCTACATGTACGTTAGCTGTATCCACCAATGTCAGCTGATACGGGGGAACACTGAAGTGGTAGTCTTTTATTTTATTATTTATGTGCCTTCTAATCGGTACAATAAAAGTGTGTATTGAATATTGCGCACCAAGTTCCCGGATGTGCGTCCCAATATTCAAAAAGATATTGCCGTCCAATATTTTTTGTGCGGCGCAGAAGATTTGCCCGTGAGTATTATGCGCAGAGAAGGTCAGTTCGGGTTAACTTATTTAGTTTGTATCAAAACAGTCTGTTATATAAATAATAATAATAATAATAATAATGAATGTCATATTTTCGGGTGATACAAGAATATATTGCACTCACTATAAAAATGTTGCACTCATCTCCAACTTGTGCAATATTTGTATAGCTCGTGCAATATATTCTTGTATCACCCTCAAAGCCATTCAATATTATATAAATATTATAGGCCTGTGCCTGAAAGATATCTCAATGTTCAAACTAACCCCAATCTCCCCCAATATAGTAAAAGGTTTAGAGTGCAATGCGACCATCAAGAATCTCTATGTAGGTTTTGCCTTGTGGCACTGTCTAAAATGTCTCACATTTCAATATCAATCATTACACAAATATATTTTAATTTCCTAGTTCGTTTCCTGCCATTTTTTGCATCGCAGACAAGATGGTCACTCCACCTGTGATCAGGAAAGTGAACATTTGAGGAATGATTGTGCGTAAATATAACTGCATTAAATTCGATGCTCTTAAATGTGATTTATGTGTAATCAGTGGTGATAAGAAATGCTAGACTTGGACACCTGCAATATTGTTTAATATCAGCAGATATTGCACAGATATTGCATAGTACGGAATTCATCGTGCAAAAATAAGCAATCTAATTTATAGATTGATTTCATTTTAAACACTGTGACAGTCTGACAGGTAATTAGTTTAAAATTCTGTCTCGAGCAATAGGATCAATTGAATATTATGTATCCATACAATCTAATACGCAATGTGGATAATTTAATTATATTTTTGCTAAGGAAAGACTTTCCATCTAATTAAAAGCTGAGTGACCCCTTGGGAGAGTAGGACTTGCTGGACTTGGGAGTGAATTAATTTGCATGTGAGTCTTAAATGAGTTGCACTGTGAAGAGTCATTAGAATTTGACCATGTTTAAATTTTTAATCTGCATAATCATGTAGTGATTTAATTTTTAAACATGGACAATTTCATACTTTGTGGATGAACAAGCTGCAGCGAAAATAAAAACCTTCCAAATATATATTTGTGTATAAATTTTATGTATAAAATCACAAATTCAAAAACAACATTTGCAAAAAGTGCAAACATTAATCAATATCTCCCCACCAATATTTTGAGTCTGTTGGTTGAGACAGGCACTGTTGGTTCATTTACAGGGTAATCATGAAATTATGACAGTCAAATGAGTACAAAAATAGCAATTTTTCGAGCCAACCCAAAAATAAATTTGAGATTTTTATTAGGAGCTCGTTTAGAGCCCAAATGTACCTTAAACAAGCTACGCTCGATTTTTTTAGTCTTGTCGGTTGACTATTATTTCTATATTCCAATATGAAAAACCTAATAATATTATTATAATAACACACATTTATAGAGCGCTTTACTTAAGTGAGATCTAAACTCAAAGCGCTATACAACAAATGAATAAAAGATTAAAAAACCAATAAAGCAAAAATACAACGATGATCTTAAATTTTAAACAAAAACCATACAAAAATACAGCATACATGTATGTGATTAAAATGCAATTTGAAATGACCCCACTGGTCAAATTTCAAGCCCCAGGAGTGTGAGGGACTTGAGACCACACCCCATTCCATGAAATACTGTTATTTTGAGTGAAATGTTGTCTTTTATTTTGATAATATAAAGATATGTAAGACATTTAGGGAAAATACTGGAAAGAAATTTCACAGTTTGGAGATTTAAATAATATATAGACTCGAATTAAACTGGCATGAATTAGATTAACAAAGACCTTAAAAATACACTGTCTCGAAACCGGTCCCCCTCGCATTTGCGGCGATAGGATAGTCCACTTGACCACAGGCACTGTGTTTACATGGATACCAGACGAACGAGCGCTTATGTATACAAAGCCTTTGATGAGAGCCTCTAGCAGCCAAAATACATACATAAAATAGTAACAATTTATAATGGCCTACAATACAAATATAGAATTTTAAATGTTTGACTTTTCACAGGAAATTGTTTTCCAGCCATGGCAAATTTAATGTCATTTGGCCCTAGGCGTTCCTTATTTCGATATTTGAGAATACAAAAGAGTATACATGTATGTATGGTGTTATTTCTTCAACGCATTCTCCTTGCCTCCTATTTAACTTATGCAGGTGTTTATGTGAGCATCCTTATCGTTACTTTTCCCCCTGTCTGAGGTCAACATGGGCTTAAAATTAAATGATTAAAATGAGTACACTCAAATATATAGAGAGCCCTTTGGGCAATAAAACCCCTTTGCTGCGGGCAGGCACTACACAGAAAAAGCCTATTCACATGATTCAGCTCCATGACTAAGCATTTGTATCTGCTCTAGTTACCCAAGAGTTTTGGGGGTTTTCAAGCTAAAGATTGCAAGCACTGCTTCAGTCACTTCGCTGTACATGCATCTCCAACTATATTTTCTCCTTTCAGTGCAGGCATATAGCCTAAATTCTGGTTACTGATATTGATTTATTCTCAGAAAAGAGGTGAACCTTATTTTAGTTCAAATCGCAATGCACAGAATGTACCTATACATGTATAAATGCGCTCTAAAATATTGCACAACCAAATCATATACATTGTAGAATGCAGAACGCATTATGCATCGTGCATGCATCAAGCTATGTCAAACAAATTCTGAATCAGATTTGTAAGTATGGAAGTGCTTCTATGATTAAAGGGACACAATGTCATGTTAAGTTTTTTATTTTTTTATTTTCATTAATTTACTTCAGAATTCAAGATGAACATTAAAAATTATTGTTGTTTCTATTAAAAAAACAACCAGCAAAACTTGATTAAAACAATGTTTTAAATATGTTGGAATACCACCCTTAACCATGTAAAATGCTGGTTGCGGCTCTACCAGCATTTTTTGAATCGAGTTTTGTTGTACAAAGAGGGCTGATTTTTTCTTAATCCTCATATAGGTGTAGTTCATGTAATACAATTGTAAAATATACAAATCCCAGTTTTCATTATATATTTTTGGAATTGAGGGCGCTGCCTCCACCACATCTCTTAATGCCCCTTTAAGATCTATGCTGCATGATAGGTCATGGTGTTATTAAAAATCACCCTGCCAGTAAAGACATGCATGAATGGAGTACACTATCAATTTTCCTATCCTGTGGAACATTTTTAGTTTAACAGACCTGATTTGATTGGAATCCTTGCATTGCTATATCATCTGGAGGATGATTTGAACCATTGGCCTTTTTATTTTCCAGATCGTGCAAGCATCCTATACATGAACATGTAGATCAGTTCAGGTTTAAAGGGACACAAAGTAGTGTTGAAGATTTTCTTTTTTAATTAATTTACTTCAGGATGAATTACCATTATTGTTGTTTCTACTGACAAAAACTCAGCAAAACTTGATTAAAACAATACCATCGCTAATTATTGAAACTTTTCTTAAAACGCTCTCTATGTAAATATGGTTCGCGTTATGTATCACGCATACGCATACATTTTTTTTAAAATTAATTTACTTCAGGATGAACATTAAAAATTACCAATTATTGTTGTTTCTACTGACAAAAACACAGCAAAACTTGATTAAAACAATACCATAGCTATTTATTGAAACTTTTCTTAAAACGCCCTCTATTATGTAAATATGGTTCACGTTATGTATCACGCATACTGCAGGGGACACGGTCTAAGATAAAATGCTGCTAATCACAGCTCGATCAGCATTTTGGAATCGACGTTTTGTTGTACAAACTACAAAGAGAGCTGATTTTTCTGAATCCTTATAGGTGTAAGTTCATACATGTAATACAATTGTAAAAATATACAAATCCCAGTTTTTTCATAATTGAGGGCGCATCCTCCAACATATCTCTTCAGGCCCCTTTATTATCAGATGAGCAAATTTATTATGTGGTGCAGCCTACTGTACATGTACTTATCCATGCTTGAATGTGTGTGTTTGAATTATACTGTATGATAGCAATCACTCCACCTGTACATCAATTGGCAACTCAATAATTAATTGCAAAAAAGGGGGCCACATGATCAGCTATATGGACGATGCAGTACCGTTTCTGTTGGGATGTCAATACTCCAGTTTATGATCTGCCTCTACAAGCGTGTTTCTAATAACCCTCGGTCAAATCACGCTTTTCTTATCATCAGCATCATGTATGCATGGCATGGACAGATGATTGACCCAAATCCATGAAGTGGGGCATGGTGAAAGATAATGCTTGTATTGTAAACTTGTGAATTTCACATTATCGGTAGTTTGTTGCAAGTATAAAAGGGGGTACAGTACTTAAATTTTTTAGCTGTAAATACCGATCATTAACCCCAACCCTTGCGGCCAAATAGCGAGAGGAAAAAGTGCCCCCACTCCCCGGGGCTCGAACCCCGGACCTCTGGGTTCAGAGGCAGACGATCTACCGCTAGGCCACGGGGTGGGGGGGGGGGGGGGGACCATACATGGCGGAGTATATTCCGCCCTGTATATACCCTTGGGCCAATATTTCATCGAAAAACTGCCGAGCTGGGTGACACAAGCACACCGCATCGTAGTAATTTGTAGTACTCAAGAGTGTTAGTGTTAATGAGACCAAAATTAGAAAAAAAATGAAAAAAGAAAAATAGTGAAAAAAATCACTCCATAACCCTAACCCCCGAGGCACCTTTTCCAAAGAATTTTTTTCGCAAATAGCAAGGGGGAAAAGTACCCCCACTCCCCCGGGGCTTGAACCCCGGACCTCTGGGTTCAGAGGCAGACGATCTACCACTAGGCCACGGGGGAAACCATACATGGCGGAGTATATTCCGCCCTGTATATACCCTGGGGCCATTATTTCATCGAAAAACTGCCGAGCCGGGTGACACAAGCACACCGCATCATAGTAATCCGTAGTACTCAAGAGTGTTAGGGTTAAAATACCGGTAACGTTCCAGTGCGGCCCCAGTAGAAACGGGCTCTACTTGACCTGAATTTTAATTAGGAAGTTAGCATAATTTTTGAATATTAAAAGTAATACCTTTTATTTGGATAATTAATAAACAATTGGTAATTTGTAGACTAAAGAGAATCCTAACAGACTCACCACCAAAACACAACAGATCAAAATTAAAAAAAATTAAAACCTAACAAAACAATTACATGTTTCAAGATTGAGATTTTGTAAAATAATTTGTACAATTATTAGTCACTAAAACCATAGCTTGGCTACACTTGCCTGTTTAGATTGCTTGATTATTCAAATTATTTTGGAATGTTGGTCTGGCCAAATAAGCTGTTTTAGATCATATGACTAATGAGTGACTCAACATTAGTTTGAATGAAATGCATTTCATAAATAAGTTTGTGGTTATTGATAGTTAACAATCAATAGAAATATTCTTGTATTTTACTTTGTGGTTCAAAAATCCTGTGGTGTGGAAGAATTTTTTTTCTTCTAAAACCTAACCATTTAGTGGAATAATGAATAATAAATATATTCAAATTTTGAAATGAATGTTAATTTTTACAGGTACCTTTGTGCTCCTGAACATAGCCCAGCCAGTTTATTTGATCATTAAAAATATTTGATTGTGCAGTGTAATGAGTGTACCATTTTACTACAGCATGGGTTCTATTCAAACATACACCTCTGAATAACCATGCATGTAGTATATTAACCTAAAAGATCATCCAATATATTGTATCCTACTTGGAGTATCCATGTCATTTTTATCTTGAGGTCAGGAATTTTGGTAACTGTTCGTGGATCCTTGACATAATAGAAAAAGGGGGCGTGGCACATTTGTAGGTGATAGATTCCCGGGGGGGGGGGGGGGGGCACTCAACTTTTTTGGGGGTAGGGGTGTGCCGCCCAGGGTCTCAAAAAGGGGGGCTACAGAACTGAACTGAGTGGATTTTATGACAAAAGATAGGGTCTTAGGAACTGATTTTTTTCCAAAAAAAAGGTCTTGAGAACTGGCCTTTTTAGTTCAATTTCTGATTTATTTTTGGTTTTCGCGATTTTTGAATTTTCAATAAAAATGGGGTCTTAAGAACTGATGCAGGCTCAAAAGGGGGGTCATAAGAACTAGCAGCAGAGGGTGAAAAAGGGGGTCTTCAGCGCGGCACATACCTATACCCTTTTCAAATATCAGTGCCCCCCCCCGGGTTAGATTATCAAGTACATAGTGATGCAGTGAATTTAGGCAAATATATTGTGTCATTGGGTGTAGTGATAGTATAAACATAATGATACTTCTTCAATTCATGCCCTGGCCCGGATTTATCAATCAGAACTGTCATACTGTACATTTGTCATCAAGCCCACAAAATATTAGCCTAATCTCGAACCCAGTATACAATGTATGTTTACTGTTCTGTTCATGATAATAAGAGTTAAATCTAATACGAGTTAGATCTTTGACCTAGAGATTATCATCAGGAATTACAATATTATAGTCCTTGGGTTCTTTTGATCAGATAACTTGATACTAACATGGTTCACTGTTTTTCTAAACCTTGTGAACTATCTTATTGTAAATGGGGTTTTGCTGCATACAGTGCTGTGTCTTCGTCAAATTCAACCATGGTATTATTTTGATGCCAGAAAGGAACCCATGAATTTTGATCACCAAATTAATCCATTTATGTAACAATATTTTCAATTGTCAACAATAGCTCAACATCAAGAATGGTGCAAATGAAAAAATTGAATGTAATTGTCTACAGGCTTCGAATCCATAGTAAGATGTTGGTTACTTTCATGGTCTAATAAAGATCTGGCAGTGAACATAGACATGAACCTAGCCTACCTAGGTCTCTACATCCAACCATGGTATAAATAGTCTGCCATCTGTTCCCAGTAGTAAGACCTACATAATGCCATGGAAGCACTTCCATGATGATTCCAAGAAACTTTGACCTTGTTTAACCTTTGTGATCAAAAAGTCAACTGAAGCTTACTATAAGGTAGGGAAAGGGATTTTGCGCTTTTTAAAGGCTTTCTTATGGAATTGTCAAAAGCATCATTTTTCATTCAAAATTAAATTCTATAAATTTGATCAGTTCCAAATTGGCGAGAAATATTCGATTTATATCTCTCCGCGCGCAAAAGTAAAGTAAATAAAACCTCCGCGAAAATTTCAGCTTTTACAGTAGTCTATTCTTCACACCAATATCCTGTCGTACGCTAATATTTGTCCTTTTAGCAACTCAGGGGGTTTTGAGCATTTTCCGCCAGCACCAGAGTTCAAATGCATTTATCCTATCACAGTCTGCCTTGGTGAGTGAACCATGTTTCATAGGAATAGGTGGCTATGGGGAAAACAAGTGCTCGAACAAGGCGCACTTTTGTTGCTTTGGTGACTCCTCTATCTGCCCAAATTGTAGAGAGAATTACCATGGCAGATCTTGCCATTGTCAGGCATCTTCTAATTTCTTGTTCACAGCTACCATCCGTGGTGACAAGTGCTCCAAGAAAGTTGAACTGTGTTATTTGCTCATCTTCCTTCCCATCTACTATCAAAGGGTCTGTTGGCTGGACTCCACCAAATGGACATATATTTTCAATTAAGACAATTTTTGAAAAATGTGCTGCTGGATGAAAAAGGTGCTTTTTTGTGCACTTTTGCACTATAGGGTAAAGCACATTTTCCTTACCCTATCCCTACTTTTAGGGCCAGGATAAGAAATGTCTGTCTGCAGAAAACATGCTCTTCACCCATTTCTCTCTACTACATGTAATTCGATGCTCAAAAACACCAACCAACGGTCTATCAACCCTCCTGGTCTATAGCAGAACTAATGTGCATACCAGTAGGCCTATCTTAAAATTAGGATGAATTATTTGGTATCTCAATTATAGCAATTGAGAAATGAATGATAAATCAATAATTAGTATTTTTTCTCCGTTCCTCGCCAACTATGTTTCATTATTGTTGTGTTGAAAATAGATGATAAGAAATACTTGGGTATCATTTATAAATACATTCCACACAATTTTCTCAGGCTAGGGGTATTACTATTACTATATTAGCAATGAGGAAAAAACGAAAAATACAAAAATAAGGCTTTCCTCGTTTTAGCTTCATTTTCAACAATGGAAATTTAGCACTAATAATAAATTTAGCACTAAATAATAAGGACCTCCCTTTACTATTTTTCAGAGGAGAAACACATTATGTTTGTGAATTGGCCTAACCATTGATGTCGTTGACAGTGGAAATGTTTATTGCCTTCATCATTTAATTATGTTCTCCTAGTAAAGCACAGACTATTCAGTTTTTAATATTATTATTGATGATAGCAGTTTTGTTCTTTATTTATTTACTTTTTGTTGTTGAATAAAACTGAATTTATGTCATTATTTGCTTGAATATTTTCAATGTATATTTCTTCTTCTTTTAGACTATCCATCTTTCATTTCAAGTGGTTACATCTGGATCCTTTTGCACAGATTATATATTTTTTTATTAGGAAGAGGTCACTGAGAGACAAACTAATTATTGTTGATCTGAATATAGATGGGCTCAATTGATAGTTTGTTTATTTGTTTGTTTGTGTGATTGATTGTTTATTTGTATTTTTTGTTTTGTTTACCTGGTCAGTCAATCTACATGTATGCAAACCTACACCTTGTTCGTAATGAGACCAGAATCGGACAAAACACTTACAAAATTAAGACTTTTTAAGCAAATTGGATGACTGAAATGCAAGTAAGAAAAGATTGAAGAAGGAATGGGGTGAAAAAGAGCCATTCCAAATCGTTACTACAGTTAAATTGATCACATTTTTCCTGATTGGGGTAAAAAAGCTAAGTACATCTGACAAAATTTCAAACCATCTTTGAATCTGTTCAATGTATAAGGTTGGTGGGAGGAATAAAACATGACAGCAAACCTGTATAAACTTCAATTTAATAACCCAGAACGAGAATGAACTTACAGAATGGCATAATTTGTCAACTAAGGATGAGGGTAGGCGATGAATATTGGAAGAGTTTCAAGTGTGTTCGGATGCCTTCTATGAATATAGCACATTTTGTGCTACATTTATTGTCCCCAAATTGAAACAGCTATCTGTGAAAATAAAAATGAAGAAATGTTTGTTTATGAATGAATGTGCAATGTAGCAGCAATGAGCTTTCAAATCACAAACTTGAAAGCCAGTAAAATATTTTAAAATTGGCAATGCCCGACAAATGTATCACATGAAAAAATAACCATGTTTACAATGTGTACTTCCATGCAAGGTCTTAGCCAGCCACCCGTCCACCCGTCTTTTGGACGGGCAATTTCTAAAGTGGACGGGTGGAAATATCCCCAACCCGTCATATTGACGGGCAGTTTTTTGGACAAAAATAAATAAATCATTAATTCATTATAAATTTCCAAGGGTCATGATAAGCCAGCACTTTAAATAAATAATACGGCGCGGTAGGACTATAAAATCTAGTACAAAATTAATGGTAGTCATTATATTAAACGGTCCAGAATCCGACTTATATCAATTCTACAAGCATTGAACATCCCGATCAAATATTATGATACTGTTTTATGATGCGTTCAGACCTTGGCTGATGAAGAGATGGATATTCATGTAGTATTATTAACCTTTACCATGCTGGGGAAAAACACTTGTCGTTCTGGTGGTATTCCCTCGGTTTTCTCAAAGTATCCCGAGATTTAGCGGAATTGTAACTACATTTCGAATTTGTGCATAAAAATCGACCATAAATAGTGCAAGAAAATCTTGAAATGTCATTTAAAATACTTCGATCTATCGTACCAAATGCGAACTTGGCTCGGGGAATACCTTTCAATCATCATGTAAACAGAATTTGGTTCCCGTATGTTATTTTTCTCATGTTACGTCGTGCTGTAAAATGGGTACCACCAACCGTTCGTGGTTTTTCGATGACGCAGTTCATTTCCATGAAGCAATGCAAAATACTGCCGCCGGCGGTTGGTAGACTAAGACTATGCCGCCCTCTGCAATTTCGTTATCAATGTTCCATACGGAAATATTCAAGATCGACTAGGGGATGTATATAAGATGGCCGCGCGTATACGAAAGAAATAATTTCTTCTGTATAAAAAAATGCCCGGGAAAAAATGTCAAAAACGGCAGACATTAATTGAAATATAATGCAAATAATGAAACCTCTACCAGGGATAACTTTCAAAATTAATATATTTTCATGCAGAGAAGAAAATGGACTCATAAAGTAAGCTTATTACTTTTTAAAAAGTGATATTTATTTAACATTTAACAACAAACATTTTCAATAAAATATCGGTCAAAAGTGCCCCCCAAATCACACCAAATGGGTTCGAAAATTGAATTTTTTTCGAACGATGAGGGGGCACATCCCCCCTCAGACTCCCCCTTGTCCGCGCTAGCGCGGAACGCGGTGCTTCGCTTTTATAGAGCAATTTTGGGTAATTGTTGTTTTGTTGCAAAAGGGCCTGTATCCAGAATTAAATCGGGATACAGGCCCTTTTGCAACAAAACAACAACTTCAATGGCTGTTTACAATGAGATGTAGGTATTTTTGAAAAAAAATGACTTTATTTCCTTGAAACATATGATTGTGACCTATACATTTCAATATCAAACTTATTTATTTGAAATGATTAAAATAAATGATTTTTTGTGTGTGGTATTTTTTCTTTATGTACAAACAGATGGAGTTTTGTTGCAAAAGGGCCTACATCCAAATTTTCAAAAAATGTAAACATGATTTTAAAAAAAATTAAAACTAGCACATTTAAAATTTATTTCAATTTCAATTAGTATGTAGTGTACCTCTTTCATAATCTATTCAGTTTTTCAATTGCTCAACTTGAATATTTAGAAACAGTTTTTTGACTTTTTCTCAATAAGAGCCAAAGTGGATGTAGGCCCTTTTGCAAAATACCTCTTCATATGTAAAATACTTTCCATACTTGTTTAGGGTTGCTTTTCACATTAATCACATCACTTATTTAGGGTGCTTTTTGAAAGTCCTTGGACGTGCCTCATACCCTTCTTGTAATGACCACTGAGCACTCCGGGTTTATCTACGTGAAAAATAGTATAAGTTTGGCTGAATATGACCGTGATATAAAAATATCCTCCTTGAAAAGGCTTAATGGTACCCAAAGAGATGGTGAAGTAAAATAAATATAATCTGAACCACCATTTATAAATGTACAATGATGAGCTGTGAGCATGACGAGTGTACCCCTGTCATTATTATATCACTGGACCTTGCTGGAGGATAGAGTACATACTGTGTATAGCGTAATATTTTTGCAGCACTTAACAGGATTCTAAATTCGCAGATCTATACATTGTTCACTGCAACCTGTGAAAATAAAAATCATGCACAATTGTAGCTTTTACAGGAGTCTATCATTGCTCTACCATGCATACATGTACATTTTAAGTCACGTCTATGTACATGTGTGCGCTTTAATCTGGCTTCTCCACTGGCTCACTGAAGTCGTGCTTTTTTATTAACCACTGCAACCCTAAAGACGTGATCTAAGTGACCTACATAAGATTAGTAGGCGATTTTCATCTCTCTTGATTATGCGATTCATTTCCATTGCCTGATATGGTACATGTTCAGGGAGAAATTGGGGAGAAGGGATGGATGGATAAGCAATAGTATAGTAGCATTTAACATGTAGAAATTGAAGCAGATGAACCTCAACTGGGATTCTCAACTAGTGTGAACAGTTACAAGAAAATAGCAATACACGTTTTGCTAAATATACACCTACACTCCTGAGGAGAGCCTTCACCCCCCCCCCCCCCCCCCTTCACCAACCTGAGGTTCTTGTGCAAAGCTTATAGTTATAATTCATTTTGATTGGCCCTTATAGCGTGTGGCCATAGGCGGCGGAAGCCGGGTTGGGGGAATGCATGTTCCCCTTTTCAACCCTCCCCCCTAAAATTTGCCAAGTGTCACATTATCCCATAGAACATGTGTATTACATTATATCATCTTCCCCACCAAATTTCCCTACCATCCCCACTACCCCCCCCCCCCCCCCCTTCCCCCTAAATTCTGATGCTTCTGCTGCCACTGCATGTGGCTGAGTCTTTAAAGAACGTTTAAAACAAATTACAAATCACCAGAAGAATGTAACATAATTAACATGAAGTACTTCAGTTTTCCTTTGGATGAGTAAATGCACTGACTAGTTCAACAGATAAATAAATAACCCTGCCACACGCTCACTCACACGTACACATTTATCTTAGATTAGGGCATCTCCGCCACATATTGATTTTACGAAATGACATTTGATTGAAGAGTTATTAGTAATGTGTGCTCGTTAAGGATTCCCACCGATCGAGCCCTAGTAGTAGTAACGCCATTAACTGATGATGATAACAGTGATGGCTGTTAGAATAATGACGTAGATCACGCAGCTCGCGATAGATTAATATTACATTATGCATATCTTATAGCAACTAGTTGATGAGAATTCATGCATCATTATCGGCAAAGTGGATTAATTATTGATGTCTAGTTAAGTGTGGGCAAGGAGAACTATGGTTTAGGGTTTCGCTGTAGTGGATTGCGAATTGCAGCACTGGTTTTTCTAGTACATTACCTAATATCAGTGTGGAGGGGCCACCAAGGAAGACATCCGTCTTAGTAAACGTTCAATTTAATGATGATATTATGAATATGTGGAAAAATGTGGGGGGTTTTTTACACATCTTTTTGAAAATAATTTTAACTTTTCAAAAATATTTCACAGATTTAAATTTCAGATTTATATTTTGAAATGATTTGTTAAGTATTCACTTTGGTTGTAACTTGTAACCCAATTGTTATGCATATATTTCTACTATATCAAGGGTTGAGCGCCAGAAGGCTGTAACTCAATTTTTGGGCAAATCAATATTTTGGTACATAAATAATTTATATTAAACCTGGATTTTCAGAACCATAAAGAGATAACTTATAAACCACTCTTAATTTGACTAAAATTAGAGTGATAAGTTCATGGGTGCTACAGTGTATTGTAATGAGTCCCAAATATTTGAAAGTCGATTATCTCAAAATAGCATTTCTTGAGTTACGGCCTTCTGGCGCTCAGCCCTCGATATCATGAATGCAAAAATTGGATTTTCATAAACAGGAAGATTTTCAATGGTATTCATGACTGCAATATAAATATCTTGCCCATATTCCAAGCTTAACAAACACTTATTGTATGATTCATGATTAGTGATATATAAAATGCTCGAGTGAATCCCAGTTAATGTCAATCTAGATACGCTGTGTGCATTGCATATATTCTGTAGCAATTAGAGTAGGCCTTGTGTATAAACTAGCATTTGTACATGAATGTTCAAAACACACAATTGACCCAGCTTTAGAAGAAAAATTAATCATCAATATTAGGGTAACTATGCCTATTCTCAGACTCTTTAAAGGTCAATCAAAATGGTGATTCAAGTATGCATTACTAGATGGAGCATTTTCAGAAAAATATAATGTAAAACTAATAACTCCTAAATATTGTCCAGGGAAAAAGCACGAAAAAGATACTGTAAAACACTATAATTTTCGCAGATATTTTATTTTCACGAATTGAAAATTTCTGCTATTTTAGCGGGAATTTAATTTTGCTAAATTGTCCGTTTCACGGGTATATTCATTTCGCAAATCCACATCCCTTGCGAAATTAAGTGGTTTACACTACAGTATACATAAAACCAAATCGTAATTGCCAGTGTTTCTTTTTTAGTGTGGGATGAACTATATGTGGATTATGCGTTACTACGTAACAGGTGTATCTCCCTACTGGGTATCCGTCTGGGAATGGGTCTATAGGTCTGAACTAACCAAAGTTATTTATCAGTGAATACTTAAAAATGCTATCGACCTATTGAGTGAGGTTCCATGTGCAAATCTAAAATAGCAGCAATGTTGCTTGCCATTTTCAGAATTTGCCAAATTAGCACTTTTTGCCAAATTTCAAAATGTTCTCCGATTATTTTAAGATGATCGAACATTTGGTCAAAATTGATCACCAACAAGATGATGGACTATTTTACTTCTCACAACATACTCAAAAATCAGCATCACACTCCCTTTGATGTGCGTCCGATAATAGGCACCTCTACCCTAATTTTCATTTGTTATTGTTATTTTTTATTTTATTTTTTTGATGTCATAATTCTGTCACAACCACTCCATCACTAATAGCACAGAACCAAATTTAATGATGGATTACTGGAAACATATCCGGGCTTCCTGAAGCCCAAAAATACTGGCGGACAACCCAAATTTCAATGCAGGTTATACCTGTTGGACGACCATGATTTTCAAATATTCATACTGTTTTGAGAGATCTACTTATCCATGATTTTAAAAACTAAAATTGCCAATCATATTTTTGAGCGTTGTACGGACAACCTGATTTCATAACATAGTTATCCGCCGGACAACTTGATATTATTTCTTAATTTCGATACTGATTGTTTGAGAAAAAAGTGACCCAGGTCCTGCTTTTTTGCAAACATACCATTTTGTAAAAATCTTAGATTAGAGGAGAGTAGGTAGACAGGCAGGCAATTTTAATTTTTAAAAGCTATAAAACATATGATAAAGCAAAAAGTAAGGCACGCAATGTCTTTAGTATTGCTCACTCATTCTTTAACACAGTCAAACTGGAAAATGATTACAGTGTTTTATTTCTGCATGACACGCTTCATTTATTACATCTGTATGTGTCATACAGTCAGTTTTAGTACTTACTGCCCACTGCTTCGCTCGATTTAGGATGGATTAAATTAGTATCTGTCAATTGGTTCATGCCATGGCAAACTAAAGTATTGAATGAATCACATAGTCCATGCATAGTCATTGTATTTCATGAACAGGGCTTTACAAATTACATAGTCCAAATGTCAGTGAACTTTGAGGGACCTTGCCAGGGAGCTATTATTATGATGTTGTGTACAGTACAACAGCATGCACAATTAGTACATGTACCAGCAGCCCCTCCTTGGTAAGGATATAGAACTACTCAGGGTCTGAACTCTGAATGTTATGAAATCCAATGGAAGTTTATATAAATATATACTCATGAAATGTTTCAGCTTCTTTATAATCAGGAAATATATTACTCTCATCCCTAAGTACAATTGGTGCACTTGTTTTTACAAACTACTCAGGGTCTGAACTCTGAATGTTATGAAATCCAACATTGGAAGTTTATATAAATATATACTCATGAAATGTTTCAGCTTCTTTATAATCAGGAAATATATTACTCTCATCCCAAAGTGCAATTGGTGCACTTGTTTTTACAGGTATTCAAACATTAAGTAATAAGATGCCATTGAAAAATTCATTTAATGTTTTTTTGTCTAAAATTTACATGGGGAAACATGGGACAAATAATGACGAAGAAACAAATAGTGTGTGCAGCCAAAGGAGTCCAGGTGGTCTAGCATCACACTACTGCGGTCTCGGTCTCACTCCCCCTCCCCCCCCCCCCCCCCCCCCCAAAAAAAAAGAAAAAAAAGAAAAAAGAAAAGAATAAATACAAATTTGGAGCCTATAGGCCAGGGGTGGGCAACCTACGGCCCGTGGGCCACATGCGACCCGCCAGTAGGTTTTTTGTGCCATGGCGGGCCACATGCGACCCGCCAGTAGGTTTTTTGTGCCATGCAAGATGTCTTAAGAAAAAGAGGAAAAAATCAATATATTTTACATCGTCACAAAAAACGAGCTAGTGATTTATAGCATTTATCGGCACAAATGATGTTCCTTTATAACGTGCATAGGTCTATTTTCCCCATTAATTGTTATCTGTACTGTATACATTTATGTGAAGATAGATTATTAAGCACACGCACCTATTGCTAGAAAAAATTGGTTAGGTGCGGCCCAGTCAATTTTTCACTCCTTATATATCTGACCCATTCATTCAAAAAGGTTGCCCATCCCTGCTATAGGCTATGTACCTTTGCGTGAATTCTCAATGAGATATTCACTGGGGAATGGGGGTCAACCAGCGCAGTGCTTCTGTTGGATTTAGCAGTGTAAGGGTTATAGAATTACAAAAAGTTACAGAATTGCACATTTGCATCACTGTATTGTATAATACCAATAATAATAAGTGTATTCTCTCTTTGTGTTTTCTATCATTCTGCAGGTGACAAAACTTTAGATGGCTACCAGAAGAAGAAGTATGTGTGTAAGCTGCTGTTCATATTTCTGCTTGGGCATGACATTGACTTTGGTCACATGGAGGCCGTCAACCTGTTAAGCTCCAACAAATACACAGAAAAACAAATTGTAAGATATTTCTTAATTTCACGCAATTTCACATGCAATCTATGATCTATTTCACGCCTATGAGAAGGTGACGTCACTTTTTCATTAACTGATTTTATTATTACCCCCTGTTTGTTCATGCAATATGGAAAAATATCCAATATTTTCTGTATTACATGAGAACAAACGGGGGTAACAAATTTATCCTTTAGTAGACATAATGACCTCTAGTGACCCCGTGTGACATGTCACTTTTAGTGGAGAAGGACCCTATATGAACATGGATGAGAGGAATCTTTTGACTAATTCTGACAATCATAGGTCATTTCCTCTCGGACAAGTAGCATTTTGAGTGAATGGAGTGAAAACATGATGCATTGAAAAAAGTAAACACTGGGAACCACCCACATGATACAGAACCATTGAAAAAAGACATTTTGTCAAATCCCACCTCACCCTCATTCATTGCTCATCCAACCCCCAACATACATTGAGCACAACTTAAACAACTTGGAACCCAAAGCACTGGGAACCACACAAATGATACCGGGAACCAAGAAAAAGACAGGCCAACCCCACATCACCTATCACCCCAGCCCCCTCCCCCTCCCACCACTCCCAACCCACATCCATAACCCAACACGGCCACCCTTTCCACCACCTCTAACCCTAAAAATGATAATGGAATCAAATGGATCAATCCAAACCTTGATTTAACCAATCAGAGCTGTGATAAAATTACTCTACTAATACAGGCTCATATCCGTCAACAGATACAGAGTAATGATAAATTTCTCTGGTAATACCGGAAAATATTCATTGGGACATTAACCAATCACATTACAGCAATCATGTCTACTAAATGATAACAATACATGTATACACACATATCTACTCGAGGTGTTGGCGTACACACACACATGCACATAGAAAGTCGGAATATATATATGATACATGTGCATTAATGCTGCGCCTATTAAGTTACGTCACTGTCCAGAGGAAGCTCTTGTTATTTTAAAAACTACCGACCGGTATACGCCCAAACAAAATAGAACACTCACAGGTCTTGATATTAATAGTGGGAGCTTTAGCAGGCCTGGAAAATATGTTAATTTCATGGCAAGCTAAGCAAAATTTCCCTCCAGCAAGCCAGGATTTCCCAACATTTCTTATGTATTTCTTTATTTGTTTTCCTCAAAATCACACAACTGACCGGCAAGGAGCTTCCTGAATTCCCTATTTTTTCCAGCCTAAGCTTTGGTTTAAAACACAGGTGCTTTATAAACTAAGCTAATGATTGTATATCAAGAGGATACCTAATTAACTAACCCTAATCCTGGCATGCCCATGCAGACTATCATATGCGGAGGTTAAAGGTAGATGACCCGATCACATTTTCGTAACACAGAATTATTTAAAACATACGGAGATTTTCATATCATATGAAAGCTCGTATTTTTCTCATCATCATACTGAAATTTGATGGCCTAAATCGGTATAATTACGGAGAAATCGATGAAATAACGTCGAATTACCGCGAATGGTGGTAACCACCGATACAGTTTGTGTAATACTCAATGGGTACAGTTCACAGCATCTTGTGCGTCTAAAATAAGAAACATTAGAGCTATGCAACTCAAACTTTGGAACACGACTTTTTTAAGGATGACCTTTCATGTAGAATAGAAAACTTCAAGTTGAAAATCGGAACATCTACCTTTAATCTTAAAATTTTCCAAGCAAAATCCTTGTTTCAATTAGATTACTCCCACCAATAATTGGATTCCTCAAACCACACCAGTTATTGGATAAGTTGGCCTTCTGTTCTCCACCTGGTGGAAAAAGAAAACAATGTTGATAGCATAATTTTGTTTTTTGAAAATATCAGGCAGGCAATATATGGCATTGTTTCATTTTGCTTGCTTTTTCCATAGTAACGCATTACAATTTACAAGGGTTCTTAAGTAATGAACCACTCACAAAAGTTCTCTACAACATTAAGTGAAAACTTACTTCTGCTCTCTTCTGATACAGGGTTACTTGTTCATCTCAGTATTAGTGAATGAGAATAGTGATCTCATTCAACTGGTGATACAGAACATCAAGACAGACCTGATGAGCCGCAATGCAATCCATATCAACCTTGCCCTTCACTGCATAGCCAATATTGGCAGCAAAGCAATGGCAGAAGGTCTAGGGGCTGAAGTACCAAAGCTTCTTGTGTCAGGGTAAGTAGCACGACAGATTCACAGTAGGGGAAAACATAGATTTTGCAAAGACATCTTTTCCCCTAAATTTCTAAATGTTGTAGTCCCAATGTGACAAATACATCTGAAATTTTGAAAATTATGTCTGGCCTACCCAAACACTTCAATAAATCTTCTGTAGCTTAAATACTTACAAACCATTTAGTCATTTAAATTGCAAAATGTTGTGATCCCATCACATAAAAGTGCATTTTGGACTCAAAACCCTGAACAGCAAGAAGCCTTACGCATACACTACTAATATCAATAGCAAAGTTGGCATCAGTTGTGTCAGCATCAGCACACTTCACAGCAATCAATATTCAGGGAGAAAGCCATGGTGGAACCTCAGTGCTCAAAGTATGTAAGCGTCTAATCTGGAGGAGTACGCAAAACAGAAGAAATAAAGGTTGTATGTAGCCAGTGCTTCTTCCTCAGGACATGTTTGTGACATTGTAACATTTAATGACATTTTGGACTGTTATTCGTATCGCTCACTTTTGGATGGGGATGGTTATAAATATAATATCATAATATAAGATCCAGCCAAATTCCATGCCCTCTGACAACAGTCTTATTGATATTCCTTCCTCTTTTCATTCATACAGTGATACAATAGACCAGGTGAAGCAGAGTGCATCACTATGTTTACTGAGGCTCTACAGGACCTCACCCGAATCCATCCCAGCGGGAGAGTGGCAGTCCCGAGTCATACATCTCCTCAATGACCAACACATGGTAAGAGAACAATAACAATACTTGTATATTTGTTTTGGGTGCGTCATTCCAGGAGGTTCCCAGTCCAATTCCTATTCAATTATATTTTTTTCTATTGACCACAAGGATAGAATGATAAATTATGGAAATGGAAAACCTATCTTATATGGTGTAATGAGCCTCATTGAGCTACATGTAGCATGATCCTTTGCACATAATCTAAAGAGAAACAATGCTGAAGGTTAAGCAGACATGTAAACTTGGATTTAGTGACAGTGATGTAATTATCCTCTAGTTCTTGGCACCTATTTGTTTACAAAGTGACATATCAGGTGTAATATAATAAAGGAGGTATATTAATTTGTGGTGAAAACCTTCGGTGCTGGAACAAGTGTTCCAATCCTATCCTCGTTCGCCAATACATGCTACAATTTACATTCAATGTTAGTTTGCTGCATACCTGTCAAAATGTGTATAAATAAAGGTAAAATGTTCTTGAAAAATGAACTTACGATAGCATTTTTCCAATTGAGCAAATGATAGAAGTTTGATGGTCAACTATTGGTAATTGGTTTTTGTTTATTAATTCATAACCGGTTTCAAATTGAACACACTTTCTCGTTAGGAAATGTCCACATTGAAACTATTTGGCATGTTAATCTAAATGTGCCTGTGTAGCTGGCCAAAGCTGGCTAAACGGACAAGATGCTAAAGAATTTATATGTTGATTTCTAGCTAATAGTTGCTCCCTTAGTCTCTGAGTGTACCATATTAATGATATCATCTCAATCTATGGGTATCATAAAAGTGAAGCAAGGTATTCTGTTAACTGCTCAGTGGCCTTTGTTGGGAAAAGTATAGCACTTTTGTTTAGAAAATTCACATTTATGACATGTTTTGTATGTTTTTAGGGTGTCGTGACTGCTGCCTGCAGTCTGATCCACGATTTGGTGCAGAAAAATCCAGATGATTACAAAGGCTGTGTTTCATTGGCTGTATCTAGACTTAGTAGAGTAAGTAATATGTCTAATGTTCCTGTTGGTTGAAAATAAATCAGATGATGCCATAGGTTGTATGTCATCGGCTGTATTTAAGCTAGTGATTGGCCGATCCACCCTAGATCGGGAATTGCCGATTCCGATCCATAATTTAACAGATATCCCGATCCCGATATTTAATAAAGATTTACAGACCATGTTATATCCTCCTTGGTTCTGATTCCGAATGATTTACAAATTACAATGCGGCATGGAAAATATCAATATCAGGCCAAACTCCCAGGAAATACACTCTCAATCCACAAAAATAACACCTTTAAAATCAGCTGGCCCCAGCCATTCATAAAATAATACATGTGCAACGTAAATAAAATAAGTGACGCAATAGTCGACATGCGCATTAGCGATTCAGGGTGGCAATTATTGAGCCCCTCGAAGGAAATCATTACGATAACGTTTCTAGATTTACAATAATGTTTCTACTTTCTAAAAAAATGGTTAATTCCTAAATTTAAAATTACGAATTACGATAACGTTTCTAGATATAAAGTTTCTACTTTCTAAAAATAAATGGTTAAATTGAAGTTCAATTTAACCATTTATTTCTAGAAAGAAGAAACTTTATCGTAAATATCTAGAAACGTTATCATAATTTGTAATTTATTTTTGAAAATGTTAGATCGGTTCATTGGATCTGTACGTGAGTGGGATTTTTGCCGATCCCAATCCCGATCCGATCCAGCAAATATCGGCCCCGATCTAGGACTCCCGACCTGGATCAGCCCATCACTAATTTAAGCGTGGGCTAATAAATGTTTGTTCCATTGGTATATATTCGTATGAAAGCCAACATTTATTACGGTTACCAAACTCTTTTGTGCTCTAACCAAATCCTACATCACATTTTTCTCCAACTTGAAACCCACACAATTGTTAATTTACATTTTTTGAATAAGAAAGGTACTGGTAAATAACTTTAGCCAGATGTACTCCCAAAATTCTAAAATACCCTACAAATAGAGCTAAGAAACCGTGTTTCTTATGTCTGTTTTTTTTTAATTGTTGTTATTCAGAAGAAAAAAACCTTTTATTTTATAGCTTGTGTTCCACGATGAAGGTACTCTATCAAATATCTTGGTGGTATTGGTTATATGTATTTATATGGTTTGAACAAAAATCAATACACTGGCTTGGCAGGGCAAGTCTAATGCATAGTAAAGCAAGCCAATGCATTGATGTAAATGGACAAAAGACAGCCTAGACAGCTAGTTATTAACCTTTTCATATGTTAGAAGAGGTGACGTTATTTTTAGAACATTCACAGGAAACTGTCTTAAAATCATTAAAAGTATTGGCTATTATATTAACAAAGTAATTTCCAGGAAATCAGCCAATCTGACTGACACAAACATATTATATTTACACCAGGCACGTTGCACAGAGTGCAATTTGACATTTATATTGATTATTTTGATTTTTCTTTGTCACTTCCGTGATAAATGTTTATGAACTAGCATGAAACTTGGTTTGTATTTGTGGGAGTGCAGCAGAGGTGTTGATTCTTTCATTAATCACACTTTGAAACAATAAGATTAATTTTTGGTCACCGTTTTTTAATATTAAGGTTGGGGAAAATGAAAAGAGCAAAGATGCTGAAGGAGAGTGAAAATTGTGTGTCAGGTTGTGTGCATCTGGACTGTACAAATTTTTAAAAGATGATAAAAAAAAACCACAACCTGAACCTGTGTATGTTAATGTTTTACACATACAGTTAAGCCCACAATTATTCATACCCCTTGAAAAATATGAGTTTTTTGGGTTTTTCTTATATCTATACCAGCTGGAGTGGTGGAACTTTTGCTTTACACTAAAGACAATTAGTTTGCAAGTACAAATCAATATATTTGGGCTCAACATTTTTTGCATAACAATAGAATTGAACAAGAATTGTGTTTTTATGCCTGTCCAAAATTATTCATACCCCATACCAAGTCTCAGGATTGAGGCCACCTTTTGGGATAATACACATGTTTTTGACATTCCAATCATTCTTTATATTGTGTGATAGGCTTTTATATTGTTATGCAATTATTCCATGATGTGTGCATACAATGTGGATGCATTACAAATGTGTCCTATTGAATGTACAGTGAGGGATATTATAGGACAACACTCTCGCTCTTTGACAGCATGGCGAAGGAGATCAAATAACTCAGTGAGGACCTTTTTTTGTGCATTGTGAATTCTCACAAAGAGGGGAAAGGTTACAAAGGCTATTTCGAAGCAATTTAAAGTGTCAAATTCAACCATATAAAGCATAATTAGGAAGAACAAGACAGTTAAAATAAGTTCAAATTAGTTAAAAACCCTGAAGAACACGGTCAGAGGCCAACAGTGTCCCCTTGTTTGACAAGAAAAGTATGGTGAAAGGCCAACAACAATCCACATATCACCACCAATGCTCTCCTGAACAACCTTGGTGAGTCTTGGACCAAGATATTAAGGCAGACACTCCAGCAGACATAGTACACAAGAGTTCTCCATGGACTCCGACCAATAAAGACTCTACTCCTGAAAAGAGACAATGAGAAACTCATCTAGCATTTGCAAGAGCACTTTTGGACAAAGATCTAAGTTTTTGGTCTTCAGTGTTGGGGTTGTTTAAGATGCAAGACAAGTTTCTCTGTGTCTCTTTTAAGGAGTAGAGTCTTTCTTGGTCGGCCTCCATGGAGACCTCTCATGTGCCATATATGCTGGAGTGTCTGCCATGATATCTTGGTCCAATAATTGCCAAGCTTGTTCATGAGAGCATTGATGGTGATCTGTGGATTGTTGTTGGCCTTTCGCAATACGTTTCTTGCCAAACAAGGGGACACCGCTGGCTTCCGACTGCATCCTTCAATGTTTTTTTAGTGAGTTGAACGTCTTGTTCTTCCTTATTATGCTTTGTATGGTGGATTCTTGCACTTGGAATTGTTTCAAAATAGCTCTGTAGCCTTTCCCCTCTTTGTGAGCATTCACAATATGCACAAAAAAGTTATTTGATCTTCTTCGCCATGCTGTCATAGAGCTAGAGTGTTGTCCTATAATATCCCTCACTGTACATTCAATAGGACACATTTGTAATGCATCTACATTGTATTCACACATCTTGGAATAATTACATAACAATATAAAAGCCTATCACACATTATAAAGAATGTTTGGAATGTCAAAAACATGTGTATTATCACAAAAAGTGGCCTCAATCCGGAGACTTGGTATGGGGTATGAATAATTTTGGACAGGCATAAAAACACAATTCTTGTTCAATTCTATTGTTATGCAAAAACAATTGAGCCCAAATATATTGATTTGTACTTGCAAACTAATTGTTTTTAGTGTAAAGCGAAAGTTCCACCACTCCAGCTGGTGTAGATATGAGAAAAATGCAAAAAACTCAAATTTTCCAAGGGGTATGAATAATTGTGGGCTTAACTGTATGTGACATGTTCTACTGAAACCAGACGGAATTGGGCAGAGCTCCAAACAGAGAAATAGCCCAAAACATAATTGGGGTGATTTTTGGGGGAATTTGAGTTTCTGGTAATTAATTAATCTTCAGAGTGTTTATAACAATATTGTGAAAGATTCAGATTAAAAAATTGTCCTAAATGTATGTTTCAGGGATTTAGTTCTAGTAAAAAGCCTAGTTCTCGTAACTTTAAAGGGCGATATCTTAGTTTGGAGTTTTCATAAAGACCGTAAAAGACGAACTTAAAAATGATGTAACTCCGCTTTAGGAAGATCGATTAAAAAAAGAGAGGTACCACTGTAAAGCTGAAGATACTTTAATAATCAATTACTAACTCAATTTTGATATCTTGCCCAATTGTGTCTGGTTTCGGTAGAACATGTCACATATATAAACAAATTTACTTAGTCTCATCTCACACACAAATATCATTTTAACACTGATTGGTTTGTCTTAATTTATTTCGCCTATCTTTTTTCCCCAACCACAGATTGTGACGTCGTCGTACACAGATTTACAAGACTATACATATTACTTTGTGCCAGCCCCCTGGTTATCCGTCAAATTGCTTAGACTAATGCAGATGTATGGCCCGCCTGACGATCCTGCCGTCAGAGGGCGTCTTAACGAGTGTCTCGAAACCATACTGAATAAAGCACAGGTAAGAAATAGATATGTTATCTTATTACACCTCATAAATATTCATGAACTAATCATGCCAATTCATTGGCCAAACTATTTCCCTACAACCTCATCCCCAGAGTCACAGTGAGGTGTAATAAAACAAATACTACATGGTATGATCGGGGAAATAGGGCACACTATTTCCCCTCTATCATGTAGTATTTGTATACTATCTTGGATGGTTCAGTGAATGGTATGGCGCTTGTTGTAGCCAATGGAATTTACACAGGGATGGCTCTTAACCTTTTTTGAGTACCAACCACTCTGACAGGTAGCATCTAAAGGTTATCAGTCCGACAAGACATTTATCTTCCCAAATTTGTTCCGAATTCACAAGTAGATTGAGGAATCTTCTTGTATCATACTAAACATTTTTAAGTTTGAGAAGAAGTAACCCGCCAGTTATGCAGGTACTTATACATTTGTACCTGCTCTATGCCAGTTTACCCATCATTGGCAAGGGGGGGGGGGGGGGGGCTGGAGTCCAGCCCTGGATTTACAACCATTAGCCTTTAGTGGTGAAAACTCCTAACAGTCTAACAATATCAAAGCGTTCGGCTTTAAGCCTTACTAACCAGTATTATGTAGGAACAATTTATTAACCCTAACAGTCCTAAATACTATGAATTACTACGCAAAATCCTCTCCCCAAGTATATTTTTTCACATTGATTTAAATGACGTCATCGACCGAGCTGATATGTGGGCACCAAATTGCTGCCTGTGCAAGCTCTCACGTGTTTGCTCAGTGGATTGTGGCGTGCAGAAGGTCCGCGGTGGTTTGTTTGTTTAAAATCCCTCAATTTTCCCCCTCCCCCAATCCACATCAAAATCTCTCCGCCTCCACATGAAAATCTCTCTGCCGGGGTAAGGGTTAAAGGTTGCACAAGTTCAGTGCCAGTATCTAAATAACTTACGACAAATTTGACATATAACTGATAATGATCAACAGTGAATTTGATATTGATGAACAAGGATTTTTAAATATTCTCTTTTTAAAACCCACAGGAGCCTCCCAAATCTAAAAAGGTCCAGCATTCCAATTCTAAGAACGCCGTTCTATTTGAAGCAATAAATATCATCATACACCACGATAGGTTTGTAATGCTTTATGTTATACTTAAAAGCTCTTAATAGGTTCTATAGTCTATTTGGCCATCACGAGACAGTGACGTAACTGCATATTCTACTAATTGCAGCACATAACGTGCGCGCCTACTCAAGGCACTGGCGTATACACACGAGCGTTGAAAGACGGAAGATGCATACGCGTGCGTAAAACCTGCGCCTGTCAAGTTTCGTCACTGTCCAGAGGAAGCCAAATAGGTTCTAGTCCTAGATCACCATTCATGATTCTGCAAATATGTTCAGTGAGAAATAGATAAAACCATTTGTTCAACATAATCTCAAGCTTAATCACAATCTTACTTTATATCCACAAACCTGATGAACGTATTCAAAGGATGAAACCATGTTTTCCAAACTTAAAAGTTAAGAAATTATAAAATGGCTTCAGTACCGAGAAACCTACATAATGTTGACCACATCAACTTATTAATTTCAACTTGAAAGTAATATCGTAATATTTATCGTGGTAAAATAAACCTGATTTTAAAGAGGTGTAAACTGGGACAGATGAGATTGTATCATTGGGTGATTTTTTGGGCATTTGCAAAAGAATATAAAACAAAAGTCTAGACAAACCTACTGTTATCATTTCTGACCAATTAAATCACACAGTATTCAGATGTATACTTCTAGATGACGATATGATTAGTTAGATTCAGGGGCTTAATTCATTCTGATGTAATCTGATCCTAGTAAACAGTTACATCAGTGAGATTTTTCAGTGATTTTACATGTTGAATTCATGAATTGTTTGTGTTTTTTCTCATCAGTGAGCCCAACCTATTGGTAAGGGCATGTAATCAGCTTGGTCAATTCTTGCAGCATAGGGAGACAAATCTTAGGTAAGTGAATGAGTACATCTTGCCTAAGTTCCCCAAGGGGCTATCATATAGGTCCTGTTAATGGTTAATATCTTATATTTGGTTCTCTGTACTCCCAATAAACTTTGATTGTCTATGTAAACAACTGATTGGTTTCAAAGGGAAATTAAGGAGGGGGCATGCAGATATAAATAACCATATTACTAACGCAGCAAGCCTGGAAAGGGGTGGTATTTTTCTTGACATTTTAATGATTTAAACATTCCTGGCTTTATAGTAAAAACTTGTTGTGCGAATTCCACAATAAAATTGAATAGGTTCTGTAGTCTCAATTCCTTGCATTGGACCCCACACAGGATTTGATTTTCCCAATTAAACACAGTTAAGGATGGCAATTAGGGGAGGGCTGTAGTTACCAGGTGTATCCATACTATCACACCCAGCTGCCTTGGACAGAGGAGTAAGGCTTTTCCCAGATGGGCTGATTATGGTTTAATCATTTGTAGCTTTGCATGTAATGTTACAATGACATGAATTGTTCTTTGTAGGTATCTTGCTCTAGAAAGTATGTGTTTGTTGGCCTCGTCAGAATTCTCAAGGGAAGCTGTCAAAAAACATCAAGAAACAGTTGTCACGTCACTCAAGGTAGGGGTCTCTTTGTTGTTTGTGTGTTTCTTTGATGATTTGCTTCTTTCTTTCTTTCTTTGTGTGTGTTTTATTCTATTTGTGCGCGTGTACTGTAATACCCTTTACACATCAAGTTTAATAGTCTTTTACGAAATAAATGCAATAGTGTAAAATGGGCGCAAATGGTATAACAGAATTATACCCAAAATTGTTTGTTTACGTTATTCTCATATATTGGACAAATGTTATGTGGAAACAGGAATTTTCAAAAGGCAATATCCCTAGATCATAGATAAATACAATTGGACATCCTTATACTATTGTTGAGAAAAACAATGACTGGGCTATTCTGAAATGATGATGGATCAAAGTAAATATTCATAAGTTTTTATCCATTTGTATGATCTTATCTACCAAAATCTCAGTTTTCCCACCACAAATTAAAGTCTGAATAGTCGTACTTTATTAAAATTGAGAACAACACACAATATCAGATCAGAATAATGAAATATGGCAGTTAAAATTACATCTCTCTATTAACAGCAGAAAACTGTAAACCACTTTTGAGAGGTCTCTAAATTCACGAATTTTGCGAGGACCTTAAATTCGCAAAATGAAATCCCCGCAAAATAATTTTTGGCCCACTTGGTAGATCCTGTCAATAATAATAATAATAATAATAATAATTAGTATTTATATAGCGCCTTTCCAAAGTGATCAAAGCGCTGTAATTTCGCTGCTGGTGAATCATCAGAATCAGGTCGCATCAACTAGGGTGCTGCCAATTTCTAGCGCAAACCTATCCGCACTTAGATTGTAACATCCACCATTTTTCAATGCAGCTCCCCAAATACCATTGGGTCAAGGAAGTTTTTGATAACCGAAACAACTAATCACAGATTTTGAAAGCAGGAGGAAACCGGAGATCCCGGAGAAAACCTGCGAGAGCGTGTATGGATCGTGATAAACCAAATGCACATAAAGCCCGACCGAGCACAGATTTCGAACCCAGGATTCATTGGTGCAAAGCGAGGGTATCTACCGCTGCGCCAACACGCTCTCCCCTAGGTTTCATGGACCCATAGTTTTGTGCAAAGAGAGGCCAAATGTATCAAATTTTATTAGTTTCTGACTCTCTGTTTTTGTGTGGTTTTTTTCCCGATACGGATCACTATGCGATATAATATTGTATAATGATGATTTTTTTCTTGCAGACGGAAAGAGATGTTAGTGTGCGCCAAAGAGCGGTAGACCTGCTTTACGCCATGTGTGATAAGAGTAACGCAGAAGAAATTGTAGGAGAAATGTTGGACTACTTAGAGAAAGCGGATTATTCCATTAGGGAAGAAATGGTAAGTTATTTCATCGCCGATCTTTCAAACCATTATTTTTCACTCCACCATCACAAGTTATTGAAAGAGATGCCCATCATTTGACATTCTCCATAGTTGAATTGTTATAAAATAGATCAGCTGAATAGCAATAGGTATTAAGATGGATTGAAAACACCAGTTTAGACCAGTTTCGCATAGCATGTAAGTTACGGGTTTAATTATCATGTGTTCTAAAAACAATCAAATTTATCTACCACCCTAATTCCTCTATTTAAATTTTGTAGCCTAATTTTGGTCTGTTTGACTCAATCTTTTAACCTTTTTTTTGCAGGTATGCTCAATATTACTCTATTTCTGAAATAATATAATATAATAACTGTCAGCAACTTGTGTCTCCCAAGTCATAAAAGCATACCAATTGTTATGGTGGCAGATCATAAAAAGAAAATTCTTCTCTTCTATTTACTTTTTCAATTATTTCTACACCCTTTTGTTAATCATTCACTCAGGTATTGAAAGTTGCCATATTGGCTGAAAAATTTGCTGTAGATTACACATGGTACGTGGACACCATCCTTAACCTGATACGTATAGCTGGAGACTATGTCAGTGAAGAGGTAAGCACAACTATCAACACCAGGCAACCTGCGGGACCACATGCCATTCACTAGACCAGTGGTTCCTAACCTTTTTCTGGTGGTGACCCCATTCCAAACCAGCATCAGAGCGTGACCCATCACAGAACAAAGTCACGTGTGTTACTATGATGCAACATTATAATTTATTTTATTTTTGTTAAATTAGGCTAGTCCGCGACCCCAACTGGGAAACCTTTTGGACCCCAACTGGGAAGCATTTGGAAACCTGCCAATTGATATGTAAAGCCTTCATAAGCCAAAAAAGTGTGAAATATAAACTTGTTGAATTGGTAGTTACAAGCATTGTGTAGTTTTTCACTGTGTTTCTCATCATATCCTTTTTATTCCAGGTGTGGTACAGAGTGATTCAAATAGTTATAAATAGAGAGGACGTCCAAGGTTACGCTGCCAAAACTGTCTTTGAAGTAAGTACCATGGTGTTGAGATCGTACACGGTCTGAATGTAGATCATATAAAGACTGTATCAAATAATTTAACAGATTGAGCCTATTAAGTTAATCAAGTTTAACATCCATCAGCCTTGAGTTATGCAGTCATTTGAAGGTTTTGTAAATTATTTTGTTTCACATGTTGTGCATAATGTCATTTAAATGTAGACATGGATATGGTACATATGATTTCTTTATGTTTTGTATGGAGACAAATTTGTTACATTTTTTTAATGAATTTGAACAAAAGTCATCTTGGATGATTGTCACAGAATCCAATTTGTATTTGAAAAGTCATGATACATTTTTACAGTAATGCCTTCAGTTAAATTGTTCTGTTCATTATTTATTGTCAAATTATTATATTTATTCTCATATTCAGGCCCTTCAAGCCCCAGCTTGTCATGAGAACATGGTGAAAGTAGGTGGTTACATCCTGGGGGAATTTGGCAATCTCATAGCTGGAGACTCCAGATCAAGGTAAGGAATCTTTCATAGTATTATTTGTCATCAGTTTAAAATTTATAAAATGAAGGAATCATGAAGTCTAGTTCAGGCATCATTGAGTGCCATGCCATTAGTGTTCCCTCAAAGGTTTTTGAGCTTGGGCCAATTCTACAAAAGTGTTCCAAATTGATGGAGTGTTTGCCCCAAATTCATCAGTTTCGGCTTAAAGTGACTCGATGTACAAGAAAGGGTATTTTTTTTCAAAATTTCCCAGATTTTGTTTTCAAAGTGCTGGGCTAATTTGGAGTCATATGGCCTTAGAAGTAACATGGATTGCCATGCAGGGCAGGCTATAAATTAACAAGACACGGAGGCACATACATTGATACGGTGTATAAGATCATCATCATCATCATCACTGGTTACACCGCGACAGAACTAGTAAAGCTCCATGATGCCGTACAATACAGAACATTGACAACTTATCCTTCAATCTCCCCAAATAAACTGATGGAGACATTGGTATTCTCAACATTGTATAGAAGAGAGGTGTGGACAATCTTCTGTTAGTGAAAGCAATAATCCTTGACTTTAATTTATGTTTTGACTTTTGTTTTCAGCCCAATGGTTCAATTCAACCTACTGCATTCCAAGTACCACCTGTGTAGTCCGCCCACGAGAGGTCTGCTTCTGTCGGCCTATGTCAAGTTCATCAATCTCTTCCCAGAGATTAAATCAACTGTACAAGATGTAAGTACTACACCTACGGTCTGTGAAGAGGTGGATGTGTCTAACAGGAAAAGAGGCAAAGTTTAAAAATAATGATTTGTATATGATAAAAATCATTCAATTTAACTTTTTGATTAATCCTAACCCCATGGGAGCATGTTTCGGGAATACAAGTATCAGGTGAGAAAAACGGGTCAAATTTGGGTTAGGGGGAAACCGACACCACTGGTGCCGGGGATCGAACCCGGGTCGCCTGTGTGGCAGTCCGGTGCCTATCTAACTGAGCTAATGAGGCAGCTTGCAAAATCTTAATATTTTCCTGCGCATATGATAGCCCGTCTGGGCGCGCCAAAAGATAAGACTGGGGAATCATCCCGGGAATCATGCGCTACCAGTACCTTGTAGAGTAATATTTTGTAGCACTTCGTTTTGTTAGGATTAATAATTAACATAAACATTCTATGCATGCGCAATTGGACGGAGGTGAAGCATATCAGATTGTCATGTAGATTTAGATGTTTCCATAAAATATTTCAGTTAACAATTTGTATGTGTGAAATTCAGCCTGTATTGGATTGGATTAAGTATCAACACTATTTACTAAGTTCCTCTAGTTCTTGGCACCTATTTGTTTACACAGTAACATACCAGGTGTAATATTATAAAAGGAGGTACAGTAATTATGTGGTGAAAACCTTCGGTGCTGGAACAAGTGTTCCAGTCCTATCCTCGTTCGCCAATACATCTTCTGTAAATTAAAATAATTAAATGAGATTGTCAGCTATCTTGATTAAATTTGAACAAATGTATGATACAGTATACAGTAATATGTGTTGAAAACCTTCGGTGTTACAGTCCTATCCTCGTTCGCCAATATATTCATGTTGTATGATATGTACACAGTTTCCTAGTTTGGTGTTTAAAGGGTGTATAGGTTTAGTCCAGGGTTTAATTTCTGCGTCAAATCACATGTATTAACGCTCTCAGAGAGCGACTTGACCCCTTCAAATCCAAAAATCATTACAGTAAAACGAACAAAACCTGAAAATATCAGTATTTGCATGACCTGAGTACCCACAGAGCACTTTTATGTAATGAAATAGGTGTGTGGGTGTGTGTGTGTCCCGAATGAACGACCATCAACGGAAGTCAAGAACTTAAGAAGTCAAGAAATTCAATGCTTGCTTACATGAAGGTGACACGAATTGAGAATTGTATCACTATTGAAAATGAATGTACCCTTTAGGAAAATATTTTGACCCCTTCAGAGAATAATCTCAAAAGTGAAAGGGTTAAAGAAAAATGTTAGTACCCTTCAGAAAAATGTGTTAAGAATACCCTGCTTCAGTAATGGTTTATTTGAAGCTTTGTATATGAAATGCTTGCTAGAAAATATGCATCTTTTCAAGCATAGAAAATAATAAGATAGGCTTATACCATAATTGTATAATCCTTATTCTTACATAACATTTATGTGTTTCTTTTTTCAGGTTTTAAAAACTGATAATCAATTACGCAATGCAGATGCGGAGCTCCAGCAGAGAGCGGTAGAATACCTCTATCTCAGTGCTAAAACAACGCCAGATGTACTGGTAAGTAATCAGAAGAAGGGTTTCTGTTCTACAACCAACAACAACCGGTTTGTTGTAGTAGATGGTTGTAGTAAAAAAAGATAACAATAACTACCAAATATGCTGTATTATACAGCAACAAAAGATGCAGATAGTAATTCCATGTAACATCCAACTTTCGCTTTCAAAAAACAAAAGATGCAGATAGTAATTCCATGTAACATCCAACTTTCGCTTTCAAAAAATGACAGCGCATACAGATTGGTCAATCATGAAATCATCATGCACATGCATACATCTTTGTTCGTGCATTTTAAACAATTGGACGCAGCTCCGCGAACAACAACAACAAAACGCTCTCACGCAAAATAGCTTGAATTTCGTCCATAGCATTATGACAGTGACTATAGTAAGGATCTCTCCCCTCTTTTGCATTCCAGTACATATGAGAATCGTACCAATCATAATATCCTTGGGACACTAAAACAGATTTGCCAATATATTCTGTTCCCTAGAAGTTACAATGTCATTTATATAAAAACAATAAACCATTAATATGTCTCACACTTGAATGTAACAGGCAACAGTGCTGGAAGAAATGCCGCCCTTCCCAGAACGTGAGTCCTCGCTACTGGCCAAGTTGAAGCAGAAGAAACCAACCTCTGTATCTGGTGAGAAGAAGAGTGCCGCCATTACAAAGGTCGGGGTCATAGAGGTCAACAACACGGCAGGAGAGAGCTCAACGGACGAGGTGGGTTCACTATCTTCTCCCCATTAAAGTTGATATGTTCTCACTCACAAAATCAGGTGGAATTGGCTAAGGGTCAAATTTTGAGTTTTTGAATGAATATTTAAAAACAGTGCATTTTCGTAAAAAATAGCACCTTGGTTTTTTTTAAAGATTTTTGGCGTAACATTACACATTTGTTTTCTATTCTACATGGAGATATGTTATAAAAAGGATAATTCCAAAATCTGAGTTAAATCATTCCAGTGGTTCTAATGAAATCAGCAAAAAAATCACTGCCTGCAAAACAGTATGCAAACTTTCGGTGTGATACAGATTTGCGTTATGAATTCATACTATTCCCCATTTTAAAAAAAAAGAGTTATATTTTGTGCCTTTAAATTTCTTATAGTTTTCATTTTGTTCAGTTCGATTGATACATTTTGATGGAAAATGTCTCATGTGTATAAAGATTTTCAAATGCTTCATCTTATTAGAGCAAAAATTGATATTCAGATCATGTGCTTTGTTTCAGCAAATTTTCCTTTGATGTGCAACGTTATAGCAATAACCAATGTTCATATATTATTGTATTTAGTTACAGCCCCCACCTGCATCATCTCCATCCCCACCACAGCCCGCAGCAGTGCCCTCTACTGATCTCCTCGGCCTAGACTCTACCCCTGCACCAGCCCCCACAGTACAGTCCATATTCGAATCACCCACGACAATACCGGGCATGGATAGTTTTGGGGCTACCCCTGCCGTTAATAATGGTGGTGGTAATCTACTGGTGGACGTGTTTGGTGCTCCTACTAACAACGCAGGTGCTTCTCCTGTGCATAATGCCGGCGACCAGAATGCATTGTCACCGGGAGCAGAAGACAACTTTAGGAAGTAAGTAGGTTGGAGTGAGCACTTGTGGAACAAGACTAGATAGTTGAGTGCTTGAGATATTGACTTAGACTTAAGGGACCATTAAAAACAGTGTTACAGATCTGGATAGCTAAAATGTTATGCCTGGTACCATCATTGAAGTTCAAAGCGAAATGCATATGGGTGTCATTCTTCTTTTAATTGTGCTAACACTCAATTATTATTGTATTTTATTCAGAAGCATCTCGTGGCCGCAGGCCAAATTACATGCTAATATACAATATTAAAATTACGATATAAAAATGCACATTAACAACATCAAAATATTGCACTTGTAGGATTGAATCACAATTTACAAATAAATATATATTAAAGATAAAATGTACACAAATTAAGAAACAACAAAATGTCACACGTCATGGAACTTTACTGCACGACCAGTCGTAAGAGATATAATGGGTACCTAATCATTTTAAATATTGACGAAATGGGACTATCTTGGAAACGCTGAGTCCTACAATGAAATTGGGTCAAGTTGCCACTATTACGAAGTGATCTGTCATGACACTCCAGTCCGGTAGGAGGGAGGAGAGATTTTGTCCTCTCATTTTTAGGAAGCCCTTCAGCAAATCTTAGAAAATGCTTCTCCCTCCTTCCAGACAAGGTGTCAAAATGGCAATTACCCAAGGCTTCATCATTTACAGTTACAGGCAGGTCATGGTGGCCAAGGCCAAAAGGTCGAACATACTATATGTTGTTCTTTAATATTTTACATTTTGTTATTCACAGATTTTGTGTAGTTTTTAAGGCTGGTATTGAGGTGTATTGATAGTTTAAATGAAGTTTTGCTTGTAAAACGCCTAGGGACTCAAGTTTTGGGCGCTATATAATACCTTATTATTATTATTATATTGGCACTATTTTGTTAGTCATCCATGGACAAATACCCACAATATGTAGGTATATTCATGAATACATTGGGAACATCTTGAAACGCTTCACTCTTCCAGCAATCCCCAGCATCTAGTTTTTATGACAAATGAAATTACCAATATGCTCACGAGATCCCCCTGTGATTCAAAAACAGGATGTTAGCACACATGACATTTATCAACAGACCAATAATTTATGTACAGTTTGTGGGCTTATAGGTACCATCCTGCTCTGCTTGATACCATAGTTAGATAAACAGGTAACAATTTATCTGATTACAAATATTTTACCTTTCCTTTTTGTAGGTTCGTCTGCAAAAACAATGGCGTCCTTTATGAGAGTGATGCTCTACAGATTGGTGTCAAGTCTGAATACCGCCTCAACCTTGGACGCTTAGGCCTCTACTTTGGCAACAAGACATCTTACCAGTTCACCAACTTCACATCGGTCGTGTCTAATGTCCCCGAGAATGATATCCTTTACATACTGTAGCATTAATTTTGCTCTACGGATTGAAAAGATAGGAATAATTGAAGAAGAACAATTATGTATTAGAAATCCAATGTTTTGGTTTTGGTTTTTTATCAAAGTTTGAGCTTAGTACTCCAGTGTTGCAAAATTTCTTTGTGTTATTGAGGGACAAGTCATGCAATCTCAATTGCAGCATTTTCAGTTGAAATAATTATTCTTGGAATTTGCACTCTTCTTGTTACTGATTTGATTATATTGCCTGATTTAGGCAGTCAGTTTTCATGGGATAACGTGTATTTGGTGGAATCTAATAGAGCTAACCACCCAGCTATTTTTAGAATAATAAACATGCCATATATTTGTTATAATATATTTGTTATGATATATTTATGCCATACCCTGAACACTCTATAATTGATCCTTCCTTTGTCCATTAACAAAGTGGTACATTCCTTAACTGTTTGGTGCACAGCTAGGTTGTCAAACGCAGCCTGTAGAAACGGTGGTAGAGGGCGGTGCACAGGTCCAGCAAATGATCAATCTGGAATGTAAAACAGACTTCAGGGATGTGCCGATGTTAACCATTCAATTTGCGTAAGTATGCTCAATCTTAAGAATACTGAGTTAGTATTAGTAAAACAACTATTGGGCCCAAAATCTGACATGGGTGTACTGTTTATTGCAAGGTTGACATACAAAGCACTAAATAACCAGGCTCCAAAGTACTTATGCGACCTTATTTCCATCAAGGAACCCACACGCACTCTTAGGTCAAATGCATCTGTCATCTTACAACGGAGGAAAACTAACTCTATCACCTACGGCCAAAGATCATTCTCTCATGCATCTCCTGAACTTTGGAACCGGCTCCCATCTCATGTTAGAAATGCCACATCACTGCAGCAATTCAAGAGCTCGCTCAAGACTCACCTCTTTCAGCAAATGACTTTATAATGTTTTTGTATCTTTGTTCATATTTTGTACTTTTTTGTTCAGCGCACTGGGGTCTTGCGACGGAGTGCGCTTAATAAGCATGGTTTATTATTATTATTATTAAGGTTCCAGGCACAGGAATATGCTATGCATGTGAAACTGCACATAGTTTGATGCAGAGGTCAGTTTGCGCAGGGTGATAATTTTGAACATTAGCGAAGCAGCATCACACAGGATATTATTAGTTGCAGACCCAGATTTATCAGATGCAATGTGCCGAAAACGCAGTGGTGTAACTAGGGTCCTTAATTTGGGAACAAGAAGGGGTGAGGCCTGTGATGAGCTACGAGGGCAATTTGAGCGATTCTGCAATAAAATAGCCCTTGTAAAACATTTTACCATAAGCCAACATTTTCTCAGAAAACTGTGGGCTAATCACCCTTCGCGCCTGTGTATGTTGAGCCCTGTGTCAGGAGGGCATACCTGACTTATTTAGGTTAATAGACAAGATTATCCATTTCTTTTAGTGGGGTTTGGGGGTGGGGGGGGGGGTAAGGGGCATCTGGTTACGGCTCTGGGTGCCTTGACATCCTATTGGAACAAAAATGCTAACTGGATCCTGTGAACAACTTTTGTCATCCTCCTCTGTTTTCCTGATTTGCAAATTGAAATATCAAATTAACACTGCTAACTATTTTAACATGCCTTCTTTTGGAAACATATTGATTGTCTGTTGTGTCTTATGTTTTAAGTCCTTTTAATATGACATCAAATTATTTTTTGTCCTGTGTCAAGTCCATTGGCTGTAGGGAAATAGTGTCTTAAATATCTTTTACTGGACACATTCCTATCTCCATTATGGGCTATATAGTATTGGAGAAGCAACATAACCATTTAAACTGTCTCTTTTTATTAACATAGGGTTTCTGATACATCTAACGACCCACTAACTCTTGATAGCCCTGAAAGGTATTTAACACACAAGCACCCCTCTTCAGTAGCATCTTTTTCATAGACTCTGCATGTGATATTGGATGTTGTATTATTTACGGTTCAGGGTTTAACTTCCTCAGGTACATTTACAACCATCCTCTATGCATGCATGACACCAGAATTGCTTACAACAAGTAAACACTTTTTTTTGCATCGCATCTTTTTGCTTGTTTTTGATTTGTAAAAAGGTGGTAGATATCTGCCTCTTTTTTAGTTCATAACCGGGCAAATCAGAGTAAGTATAGATAAGCAGACAATGACAGGATTAGTGAATGTATGATTTTGTTGCCTGCAGGAAGGGTTCTGATAATAGGCCCAGTCATTCATTTCAAGTACAGGTGCAGGCATCTACTTAGACTGGGTCCCCGCATCCCTCTATATGGCCGCCATCTTTAAAAATGGCAGACCAAAAAGAGGGACTGGGAAAAGAACACGGCGAAAAAAGTGTGCGGCTACTCGTGGAATTCCACACGTATTTAGCATAATTATATGAATATGCAAACCAATACCGAGCATGCGCATTTGTACACAGCAACAACAGAAATACCACCCAATTGGTCCAATTCAAAGGCAGTGCGTCGAACGATCGTCACTCCACCGGCCCACTGTAGCGTGATGGTACATGAATATTAAAGCTCATGTATATTAAGCGCACACTTTTGGAACTGTATTTTTTTCTTCCAGTCTTCACATATGAGCATCCTCGCAGGGGCTGTGTGTAAAATAGGAAAGACATGAAGGATCGGGTCTAGCATCTACTTACAATATCAAATCTAGGTGCATTGGTGCCTGGAGAGTATCATTTATACACACACACACCCCCACCCACAAGAACAATTTAATATGGACCACAACAGCATGCGAATGATGAATGATTTACATGCACATGCAAAATGACATACACAGCATTTGTGCATGTAACACCTGAACCAACCCATATAAATTTAACCCCTGTCCTCAAAAGTACTTGATTTTTTGTAGGAGTTTGTATGGGTAGCTATTGATGATCAAAGACTTCTGGTGTCAGATAAAATAACCCCAAGCCTTATGCTCCCTGTTACATGTTGAAGTATTTGTCTGTCTAAGCTATCAAAGAGATATGGACGACTAAACATCAAGCACAATGTGCTGTTGTAGTGACTTAGTGACTTACTTTACCAATCAGGGTAGTGTACTTCTTTAGGCAAGTCTTACACATTTCTCCTTGTTTAAAGATACCTTGGTGTTATCGAGTATTATGTGTATTTGTGCATTTTCTGAAAAGGTGGTGGTGGTGGTGCTTGGGAGTAAAATATGTTGTTGCAATTGATATCTTGATATCCTAAGAAATTAGTCCTTTTTACATTATTCAGTATGGCTTTTCCATGAATCCAAAGATGCTAAGCTAAGAACGCTCATCTTATTTTTTTATTTTATACCCATTAGTGCCTCCCCCATCTACCATTATCTCATATAATCTAAAACAATGTTAATAAATCCATTATGGCTTTGATTAACATTTCAGGTCTTGCAAGTTTCTACCCTTCAACCCACCTTTACTCCAATCCCTTTATTTGATATGCAAAAGTATACAAATATTGAATGCCTAAATGCCTTTTTGTTTAAATCTAATAGTATACAAATATTTACTGTCCATTGTACAAAGATAACTGCTAGAGGTTGACCATAGATCACTATTTCCCCCGAGACCTTGCATGGCAACATTGCTTGTATAGGTTACTGTGGCCTAGAAAAGTTGTGGAAAAGTTACAGAATTATATCATCCTTAAACTGTGGGAAATCAGTTTGTTGTGTCATAATAATGATAATGAAATAATTATGAACACTTGCGAAGCGTGCAAATCCACCAGAAATGCTCATGTCCCATAAAAGAGCTACAAAACCCAGCAGGACACAAGAAAAGGATCAAGAAAGAGAGCAAAAACCTTAAATACAGAACATATACACAAACAAATAAACATGATTTATACACACAAAAAAGGGCGCTCTCACACAAGTGTTGGTGGGATGCACAGAAGAACTTTTTTTTCTGATTCGGAGAAGCACAGTGGATATAGCACCAAATTCACAATATAGAGATATACAGATGAGTCAGAAAGAACAGGCACTTTTTAGAGAAAGCGCCACAGAAATGTCAGGCCTACATATTCAAATCCAATGATAGTAAAAAGACCACATATTTGGCTTTCATTCAAAAAAGGAAATATTGAATTCGAACATTGCGTCATAATGTTACAATACTTTTAGTAGAACCTGTATTTTTAAGCCAATCCACGGAATGGCAATATAGCACACAGTATTGCTGGGGGAATGATGTAGAGATGCCAACCAATGAAACTAGAGAAAAACATGAAAAGACACATGAATGTTGGATACAAAATCTTAAAATGACTAGAAATTAATAAAACTGTGGAATTATAAATCATAAAGCCTGGATTCAATGGGGAAACGTGAAAAGAGGCATTTCAGCTTCTTCAGAAAGCGAACCTCATTAAAGAATTGGCGTGATAATTCGGCCATCCTGTGGATTGGCTTCAAAAGTTGGAGCTTTACTAAAATGAGTGTAACATTATAATGCAAAGGTCGGTTTTTAAAATTATTTTTATGAATGAAAGCCAGACTAGAATATAGGTCTTTATAGTGATAACATTGGTTTTGAATATGTACGGATCATTTTTTGTGATGCCTTTGTGAAAAGAGTGCCCGTTGTTTCTGACTCGCCCTGTAAGTCCTACGAGGGCTGACTTACACTGCACTGTTAGTAGTCTATTTCAAAGAAGCCTCCCGAAATCAATGACGTCATCCGATAAAATTACCATATCATCTTTTTACACGATGACATCATTAACATTAATGATCAATCAGCGATCGCTATGGTTTTGAAAGAAATATCCAGAAATTCACTTAATAAGAAAGAATGTAATAAATATAAGAGGACCTGACGTTTCGATTCTAACAGAATCTTTATCGAAGGTAAAATGACAGAATACAACATTACACAACATATATATAGACAGAGGAACAATAGGCAGGAAGTCAAAGTGACAGATGAATGAATAGGGGAAGATATCATGCTAGACAGCTGATTGATGAAGTGGATAAAATAACAAAAGGATGACATAGACAAAGGGGAGATTAAAAAGTAAAAGGCAAATGGGATATAAAAATAATTGGTGAGTGAAATCAATAATGGTGATTGATGACTACAAATAGATAATAAAATGGATGGAAATGTAAAAGGACTGAGAGAATGCATGTGAAAACAAGAAAAAACAAAGTGGGACTAGGCCTATGGTAACAAATAATGGAAATGCACTGGAACAAGTAATGAAAATTACTGTGCATAGGAGACAATGTAGAAAATGAAAACAAAGTATCACATATATCAAGAAGTAAAAAATGAAAATTGGAGTGAAGAAAAAGTGGAGAAAAACAAATGGGTAAAAAATACAAATGATAGGTTTATCAGATACAAATGGAGGAGGTGGGGGGGGGGGGGGTGGGGGCGGGGGGTTGAGTCTAATCATTCCCTTCCTGGATGTTTAGGCCATGGGGCTGAATAGTGAGAAGACGCTTCATCCATAACTTCTCTCTACTGAGACGTACCACTTCTGAACGGCTACCTAAAGATTCAATGCCCTGTAAGATCATATCAGACATAGTGTGGTTGGGAAGGTTGAAGTGGTGTCCGACAGGTGGCTTGTTGGTGTTGACCGTCGATCTGTGTCCATAGAAGCTCTTCTTCAGTGAGTTTTTAGTCTCACCAACATACTGGACTCCACACACTCTACATGATAAGAGGTAGATGACATTAGATGTGGTGCAAGTGATGTGACCCTTCGTCTTGTAGGTGGCATGGGTGGTGTGGCTGGTGAAGGAATCGCCTTCCTTGATGTGTTCCCGGCAAACGACGCACCTGCTGGTCGACTCGCACTTAGAAGTGCCATGCTGCGTGGGGAGAGAATCATCAGTTACCGGGGGGATGGTAGCCCGTACTAGCATATCTCGTAGGTTGCGAGGGCGTCTGTAGGCCAGGATTGGTATGTCTGGAACTGCACGACGAAGACGGTCTGATGTGTGGAGAATGTGGTGGTTAGTGTTGGTGATGTGACGCAGAGGAGGAAGGTTAGGATGAAATGTGGTAACAAGGGGAATCTTAGGGGTGGGGTCTTGGTTTCTGGGCTTCTCCTGAAGGACTGTGGCTCTCGGGAGAGAGTGGACTTTCTTGATTGCTTGCTGGACTTTTGTGTAGCTGTGACCCCTGGTAACCAGATGCTTCTTCAAATTCTGTGCATGATATGAGAATCTAGATTCGTTAGAACAAATACGTCGGAGACGGAGAGCCTGACTATATGCTATGCCTGTCTTACAATGGCGAGGGTGGCAGCTTGAAGCATGGAGATACTGGTGCGTATCTGTAGGCTTGGTGAAGAGATCTGTAGATAGTATACCATTCTCAGCTTTCTGTATGGTTACATCAAGAAAGTGTGCCTGTTGGTGGGAGTAGTCAGAAGTGAACTTAATGGTCCTGTGAAATGAGTTCATGTGATCAATGAATGTGAGGAGACTGCTTTCATCACTGGTCCAGATAAAGAATATGTCGTCAATGTACCGCAACCAAATCCAAGGTCGACAAGGTGCTTCAGCTAGCAATTGTTCCTCCAGCCTAGACATGAAAAGACAGGCCCATGACGGAGCCATCCTAGTACCCATAGCTGTGCCATGTACCTGCAAGTAGGTCCTATCCATGAAAGTGAAATTGTTCTTGGTTAGGACATGGTTCATGAGGCATTCAATATCAGGTATGGGAGGACTGGAATGACCAATCTTAGCCAAAGCTGCACGGCTTGCTTCTATGCCTTCCTGATGGGGAATGTTGGTATAGAGGGACTTAACATCAAATGTGCCAATAATAGCGGTGCTTGGAACTTGGTTCTTGATGGCTTCGAGTTTCCTGAGAAAGTCCGGGGTGTCATGGATATAGGAGGGAACCTGTGAAACAAGAGGCTTGATGAAGTTATCGACAAAGAGGGATATATGCTCAGTTGGGGAGCCGTTGCCAGAGATGATGGGTCTGCCTGGGTTTCCCGGCTTATGGATCTTAGGAAGGAGGTAGAAGCGGGCAGCACTGCAATCTTTGGGAGATAGAAACTCAAAGGCCTTGTCAGAGAGCTCATGACGCTGATGCATGTCATCCAGGGTATGCTGAATCTGTTGAGAAAATGTGTTAGTGGGATCGGAGTCAAGAACAGCATAATGAATGCGGTTGTCAAGATGACGCATGGCTTCATCAATGTACTTCTGTCGGTCCATGACAACTACTGCTGACCCTTTGTCTGCTGGCTTGATGATGATGTCTGTCCGTAACCTGATGGAATTCAGTGCCTGGCGTTCCTCCCTAGGGATATTGTCATGAGATCTGCGGGAAACTTGCTCAGAAGTGTTAACCTGGGTGCTAACGACTTGGACATAAGTCTCAAGGGCAGGGACTCTGTTCTTGGGAGGAACCCAAGTACTCTTCTTGTAGAACGGCTCAGGTACAGATGGTGGGGCATCAAGAAAAAATAAGAAAGAACATGGAAAACAATGCGAAAAGGCTTTGCTTACCATACAGTTTTGAGAGGGCGCTCTGACACAAATTTATTATTAAAGACGATCACCTTGATAAAAGGATACACTATTAGAAAATGTAAATTGCTTACCAAAATCTAATAATAAAATGATACCAAACCTATGTTTAAACAGTGCACCAGGCTCATGGTATTGGAGGAGTGGCAAACCTTCAAATTACTTACTTTATTTTTTATTTTTTCTCTTTCAGTTTTGCTGGTAGCATGCAAAACATCCAGTTAAAGTTGCCAGTGATGATTTCCAAGTTCATGCAACCCACTGACATGTCATCCTCGGATTTCTTTGGCAGATGGAAGCAACTTAACATGTAAGTATACAATACATTATTACTGAGGAATATTGTGTTACCAAAAGGTACTTGTTTTTGTTTAAACATTGAATCAAAAAATGCAAAACATGTAAACTTGTAAGTGATAGTGATGCAAACCAATTTATCAGGCTGAAAAGACATTATTCAGATATACAGCATTCAGTGATACCATTTTCTGAATCTTATATTTCAAAGCAAAGTAACAAATAATATACTTAAAAGCCATTTTGTAGTGAGTATTGTCAGTATTTTGGAATAGATGCCACTAATACCTATTTTAATGTGGTTGGTTTACTACAAATCAGATACACTGAATAAATCAGTATCGATTCAATTAGAAAAAGTTATTCACTGAAAGAACAGTAAGAGGATATATATAAACCTATAAATCAATCACAGACAAGGCTCAAGATAAAAGGTTTTTTACCGGGAGCTACTTTTTTTCAAAAGTAGCGCCCGGGTCATGGGATTTATTGAGAATCGGGAGCTACTTTCAGTCTACCGGGAGCTACATTTTTAATAAATCCAGTGTGGCAGCATTGTCAACTCAAAATTTGATGTCTTGGGCGAGCTTCCCGATCGTGAATGGCCGCTGGTTTGGACAAAATATCAGCCCTCGGTTGTTTATTTTTTAGCATTACCGGGCGCTATGGCAGAAGGACCGAGGTAAAAATTGCCCAGCGCTCGCTTATTTTGAGCCTTGATCACATACTTGGTATATTAGGACCAAAATCATTGGATAAATAATTGTGTATTAATTACCAAACCCTTTTTTAATTCCCTCTTGTTTCACCAGACCTGCACAAGAAGCACAAAATATCTTCAAGGCTGAGTTGCCAATGGACAAAGAAGCCAACAAGGCAAAGGTAAGATTGTAAATCTCCATTCATCATTACAACTTGCTTACCGAATGTTATGCTGTCTGTCATGAACCCTACACAGTATAAGACCTGGTGCCTACAGCCTATTGCATAAAAGTTCAGATTCATCTTAAGAATAGTTAGTCTTAAGTTTCTCAAGAAGATTGTTTAAGAATGTGTAATTCAATCTTGTCAAACTTGAGACTTCGGTCAAACTTAAGCTCAACTTTGGAAGAAATGTTTAATAGCCATCTGAACAAGGCTTAAGAAGAGTTCAAGACCCATTCATCAAGAAGATTCCTTACTTTTATGAAATAGAGCCCTGGTCAAAGATTACTGTAAAAGTGAAAATTTTCGCGCTACATTTATTTTCGCGATTTTCGCACTAAAATCAGCAAGCACGAAAATAAAAAAGCGTGAATATATTCATTTTATATGTAGGTCTATGTACAGAAGCTCAAAATCGCGAAAATAAAAACAAGCAAAATTGTTCAGAATTGCAAAGCGCAAAAATTTCTATGCGCGAAAATTTCCACTTTACAGTAGTTGTTTTCCAGGATGATACCTTTACCAGTTCAATCTTTGTAATATACTCTGAATTAAATATTTTAGACCACCATCTTGGAATCCAGCTGGAGGAATCACATTCTGAACAGAACATATTTGATGATACTGCCATCCCCTCCATCCCATTTCCCTCCGCTCCCTCAACCTCAACCCTATTCCTTTTCACTCCCTCCACCCTATTCTCCTCCATTATGTCGATAAAGCTTTGTTGATGGAACTAACATTGATTGTGTTGCCTTCTGTTTACAGTTACTTGGCTTTGGCTTAAGTCTTTTAGAGGGCGTAGATCCTAACCCTGAGAATTTTGTCAGCGCTGGTATAATCAACGCGAAAAATGGACAAGTTGGCTGTCTGCTGAGGCTGGAACCAAACTTACAAGCTTCGGTAAGTTATATCACTTTGGTAGCTGATAGGGTTTGTTGGCTACTTCAAAAGGATTATTTGAATCTTTTCCTAAGGCCAACAAAATTGTTGTTGTTGTATTAGCGTAACATGCAATTGAAAATTAGGGTAGGACGGATTTTTAAACAAAAAATTAACTGTATACAATACTATAAATTACCAAATTTGATCTCACAGAGTCATATAAATCAAAAAATATCATGAGGCCATTTGGTCAGGGTAAATTAGGGTTGGGCGGGTTACGCCAATACAACAACAAAAAATGGGGGTGGGGGGGGGGGGGGGGCCTTATCCCTCATTTACTAGAGTTGGTAAATCCTCATTCCCAATATTTAAGGATCCCTTTAATTTGTGTGATGATGCCAAGTCAGTTTATTAGGTAAACATTGATGTCTTTTGCCTGTCATACCAAAGATTTTTCTTTTTTTCTTCTTCTTTTTTCTCCTTTTTTCCTGCAAAAATGAAATCTGGGTCAGGCAGGTTATTAGGGTCGGGCGGGTTGCGTACCACATCAACAAAAGTTGACCTTTTTCCCGTCACAAGACTTGATGCATGACTGGGATCTAAAGGACACTCTTTCCAATTATCCCTTTGACAAACATTAACATGCTGCTTTTTTTTCTCCCCAATTTGTCTTGACAGATGTATCGTCTGACGTTACGGACCAGTAAAGAGTCCATATCTAGAGAGCTGTGTGAACTGTTGTCAACTCAATTCTAGCAGCAGGTGTAACAGAGAGACGGCCAGCCAGAAAGGCCTATAATATATATAGATATACATATATACTACAGAGACATACATACCTAATAAACCCAACATCCCAACCCCATTGCTTCATTGAACCAATACATCCATCCCAATTTTGGAGACGATTGTATGTGATCCAAGCTGATCTGTCACCTCGCTAAGATTGATGAAGGGGATTAGTAATGAAATGTGCAGCACGCAAATTATACTTGATATTTGAGAGCCCAAATCAGGCTCAAGGTATTTGCTGTTAAGCTGTGGACTATTTAAAATAAGTTTTTAAGTTTGAGGGCTCCCTTCAAAAATCATTGGGCTATAGTCTATTTGGCCATCACGAGACAGTGATGTAACTGCAAATTTTACTAATTGCAGCACATAACGCGCACGCCTACTCCAGGCGCTGGCGTATACACACGAGCTTTGAAAAACGGAAGATACTTACGCGTGCGCAAAAGCTGAGCCTGTTAAGTTACGTCACTGTCCAGAGGAAGCCAATAGAGTATAGGAGCAAATAAAGTAGCATCTGGCCCCAAACCCTCTTTATTTCAAGTGCTCAGGCAAAGTGAAGGTGACCTTTGATCCTTGATACAGTGACTTGTGTTGAAATGTCTTGATATGAATGTGATGAAAAGTCTTATACAGATATTATTATTTAAATGTGTCCCAATTTGTGCAGCGCTATTAACTAGAAGCTTCAATGTCATTATTGATGTGTTAAGGTGTCTTCCTCATGAATAATAATAAATGAGAAGTCTAATAATGAATGAGAAGTCTATGTCATAGATATGTCCTGTACATTCATGATTATTACTCTACTGTTTCAAGAAGCATCAGTAGTCGTGTTCATGTAGAGAATTCTCTGACACAGATATAGAAAGAACATTTGTGATTTGTACTGACCTGTATCAAGAAGCATCAGTTTTTACATTTGATGTGGAGTTAAAGCGGTTAATTTTAGAATATGGAATTTGTTAAGAGTATGTAAGTTTATAATATTAACATAGGGGTGTTTGCAAGCAGATACTATTTATTTATGGTTGGTTCTCTGCAAACCCAGCTCTTTGCTCTGGGTAGACTAGGCTGTATCATACCCATGGATTATATATATTAAGCAAGAAGCAAAATCAGAATTGATCCAACAACCAGATTGTCGTCTGTCCCGTCCGTCGTGCGCCCCCCCCCCCCCCCCCCCCCCCCCCCCCGCCAGCTTTTGAACGACATGTGCAGCGGTCATGGCTAGTTTGATCCAACTATTTCCAGTTGGAACCAGATTGTCGTAGTTTTGATGCAAATCATGAAAGCAGGCAGGTGATATCTCAAGTTTTGATAGATACCACCTTAATACCAAAATGATCAATTGTATCAGCTAATCTGAACGTCCAGCCGATAAAACCATTGAAATCATCTGGGTACTCCTCACGTATCAAATTTCCATCTTTGTATCGCTATGTCCTAAGAGATTAGATTTAGCGGTGTGAGTGTTCAATCAACTGTACAAACCCTTCATTACCTCACTGAAGCCAAAAATGCAATATTAACCATCTGATAGTTGTTCTAAGAAATAATTCATAATTTTAACTCGATACTCTTCCTAGCCCTCCTTATTATTTTTGTATGAACTGATGATTAGTTGCAGGTCAAATTGCAGTTGATGAAATAGACACAATGTATTATCATGGGCAGTTTGTTTTGATCACATTTGGTTTTTTGTTGGTCAAAATTATTTTTGTGCCGAATGTTAAATTCTAAAGAAGTAACAGATTGGAGGAACTTGTACTACTATTACTACTACTACTATAATTAGATTATATGAAATATTATGGAATTATGTACGCTATTAAATATGTTTATGTAATGTACAATGTATGCACACACACACACCCCGTTACCTGAAGTTATAATTGCAGTAACCGTGTAGCTACCTGATGTCAGTGAAAGAAGCATGTATCGTGCGATTTCAACTTTTTATATGTGGTGGTGTCGTCATATTGTAAACCAGTTTAACGGGTATGGTAAACTGGATCAAGGGTTGGGTTAACCAGTTAAGCCACAATATGGTTCTTCCCTCTTTTTTTGAAGGTAACTCTGTGTATAGAATGTAACCAAAGTTGTGGTGGACTGGTATGGGTTTGTATGTATATGTATTTTACCAGCCCTTTAAAAAAAATTATCCCATAATACTAGCATAAACCCGGTAGATATATATATAGTTAATCAATAATCAATAGCAGAAGATATCAGAAATGTATCAATACTTAATGATCATATTTTCCACCCACCTGTACAACAACAAAATATTATCAGTTGGTAATAGCTACCGATTAATAGGTAGTTGCAAGTTATTGATCTGATCAGAAAGTAATCAATATTATTGAAACTGGATCAATAGTATTGATTACAACTTATTATCTGCCATGTATATTGTTATATAATAAATGGATCATGAATGAATGGAAGAGTCTTGTGTTGTGATGAAACTGAGATGTTTGTGTGATATACCGTCAGGCGAAAGTAAGAAATGCATCGCATCAACGATAAGCTGCCTTACACAATCTGTATTTTGATTATTTGGAAGTAACTATACCCTGTACAGTTTAAGTTGGTATTCGACCCAATTTCTGTTTAACTGCTTTAATAAAATACATTGTACCAGAGAAAATTATCAAATATAAAGCAACATGTATTGTATTACATCCTAGATCTCTGTTTACTCATTTCATATTTTGAAAGGTTGAATTTTAACTTAAAGTGAACAGAGTATAGTCTTAGGCCAACAGTTCTGGAATGGTCAACCCCTTGTTGGTAACTAGACCACGAACTGCTGGCTTCAGTATTAGAGAAATGAAATTTTGCAGCTCTAAATTATAGTTTTGCAAATATGATTGTGTAAATTAATATTTTAGAAGATTGTTAAAGGGCAGCAGATATGCAGATTTGAACTGTCTGAACATTCTGACAACAAAATGTTTAAATACAATTTATTCTTTATTGTTTTTGTTACATTGTCAACCTTTATATGTAATCTGCCCAACTCAAAATATATATGTATAAATGATAAAAAAAATCCACACTTTTCCTTTCTGTACTGTAATGTCATTATATTTTTGTTACCCTACGCTTACGTCATAACATGGTAGCAGCATAATTGGCCAATTTCGTATTCGTAATTATGGTATCTGTTATGTACATTTTTATTTCACATAACGATGAACAAACAAGATGTAAATGGATTCCCGCCTCTTTTTTAGCGTTAATTTAAATATGGTTATTCGTATCATAACATTGTAGTAGAAATCGTCAATTAGGGCTTTGTCACGTTTCCTATTTTTTGTGAACATACCATAAAGCTTGCAGCGCAAAAATGAATTATCCAACAAATACATTCCTACAGAATGTGAGAAGAGATACCAACTTGAGTAAAATCAACAAGTATGTTAGAACATCAGGGTAAAATAAAAGTATATCAGTCACATTTTGAATGGCTCAGTATGCAGTTATATATTGTGTTTTATTTTCATAAACTTAATATTTTGGCAAAATCAACAATTTATCAAATTTTTCAACAAAGTGTACAGTGCTCAATGGGGAGAAACAGAGAATCACAACAAATCCTGAAATTTACCGTCATCCTGAAAACACCTGTCTATGAAAAATGCTATACTCAGGCATGAGAATTTCCAGCTCAAATTCTGGAACCAGATTTTTTGTGATGTCAACATTAATTTTCAGCCAGTTTTGAGGTATTTTTGTCAAATGTTACGACTTGTTCACGAAGGTGTAATTTCATGCCTGTATACATAGTTGTCAGTCTGACTTGCTTATAGTTATTACAATTATCACTTTAGTCAGTCTATAAAGATGCATTCACTAGTGACAAGCAAGGATATAGAATATATCAATAACTTGTCAAAATATCCTGTTTTAACTGCTGCAAAAAATAGTGGAATTTTTGAAAACAATACCACAGCAAGTATTCAGTCCCTATTCTTAAAAAACAGACCTGTACCCCATGAGCAAATAACCGGTTTGCCAATAGAAATACATTCAAAGCATTTGAGAAGCCTATTTGTTTGACAAAATAGTGATTAAAAACTGCCTATCATTTGAAACTGCCTAATTTGACAAAGGAAGGATGTTAAGAGCTACTTAGTTACATGATGTTGACTTAATTGCTCTAACTTGTGTGGTGTTGGCATGAGACTCAAGGACTCTATATATCAATAGGGTGAAATCTTAGTTGGATTGTAGATTTGCTTGGACAGGGTGGATTTTCCTATAGTGAACCAGTAAAACTGGCTTAATTTAACATAGTCTGTTCATATGTTCCTGTTCTGCCCATTAAAACTGTCTGCCACTAACTCAATTGTTACGCCACCAACTTGGGTGTTCGTTACACTTGGTCTGTCTAATAACAAGAACCCCAAGTGATTAGACTTCAATTGTTAGTTGGGATATGATGATGGGCTCTTGCATTGCTAAATTAATGTATATTGGTAAAACTCATGTTCTATCATATAGCGAACCCTTGTCTTATGCAAAAAATTATGTTTTGTTGCATGATAATGCTATTATAGTCTTTATATGATCCCGAACTCAATATTATATACATTCTGTATTGAGTTTCTGACGAGTGGAGTGAGGACCTAAATGGCCCTTACAAAACAGATCTTTAAATCCATGTAGCAGGATCAAGTCCAAATTTCATATTGTATATTCAATGTATAAATACACCGTATACTGCCAACAGTTGGAAGGCTTAATGCATTCTACTTATTCCAAGCTGAAACAAACAAGTCAAGGGACTGATTTCAGGGTGCACCATGACATTGTGCAATCCATTTAATAGCATTATTTATAAGCTAATGCTCAATGTGGCAATTGAAGTAACCAACTTAATGCTTTGGACACAATTTGTTTTTTCACAAGCCGGTGGTTGAATTTTAGTTTAACAGATTCTGGCAGTGCACTTGTGGGTAATTTGAATCAATTTATGTCCTAATGATTATAAATGATGGTGACTACACTTGCATACTGAAATGTCTATGACTCTCACAATATAATTCTTAGCTAACAGAATAGAAAGAGGTATCATTGTAAAATGTTCAAGTTTACTAAGATCACATAGCAAGTATATTATGCATAGAAAAAGACGGCTAGTTTATTAAACGATATTTCATGTTCAGCCAATTTTGAATTTGAACAATTTTAGTTCCTTCATACAGATACTTAGAAATATCAGCATATTGTTATTTTTGTAACTATTATAGTGCACAAAAAGTGCAAATGTAGTGCAAAAATGTCTACTTTAACATTAGTTACAGATTGCACATTACAAAGCAGCTATTTGTATATGCAGTACTCTGAATTGGACTGAGATGAAGGGGTTGATCTAAATTGTGCCAAATTAATTTTGAGATTTATATTCTATTCGGTGTGAGTTCGAGCATGACCTATATCATTTGTTGTTTGTTTTCTGTCATATTTTGTCTAAGGAGAAACTTTGAATTATAGCGTAATACACTTTGTATGCCATGGTGTATTCATGGTAGAGTGAGTGCATGTATTTATTATATTTTGTTGTCTCCTCTTGGCTTAATACCCAATATGTGTTGTGTGTGGGGGTTTTGTTCCAGAAAGGTCATGATCCGTCTCTTACTGAACAGAGTGTAGTAACCTCAAATCGTCTGACCAGACCAGTGTGTAGTACCCATATGATCAATTTTAAGTTTAATGATAAATATTAATTGATCACGCTGACAAATTTGTACAAATACTTGTGTGCTTAGATATCATGTGAATGGCAGAAGACTGACTGAACAGTGTCATTGTATTAGGAAACTTTTTTAAACTGTCATTTTGTTCATTTTTTATATTTTATTTATAATTGACTTTAAATTTGCAAACCAGTGTTAAGAGGGGAAATGATTTAACAAAGTCATTTATCATTTCACATCAATCTGCCGGATAGCGTGAAATAATTTTGTTGTTGTCTAAGCTGCTCCGTGTTTTCTATGTGTATCACTGCAATAAATCTTTGTTACCGATAAATATTGTGTAAAAGTAGCCCAATTCATGGTGAAATCAATCCCAATTGATAGATATAGGGCCCAATTGGGCTACTTAATTTTTGGTTTGGTAACATAGATAAATAATGCCTGTATTATGCTGGAGAATTTGTACAGAAATTGTGAGAAAGCGTGAGAGAGAGAAAAAATTATTATATAAGGGTGTAATAAAATGGTGGTCAATAAATTGTTAGCCCAACTGCAATTGGTTTGTGTATATATTCTTTTGTGTTTTATAGTGCTGATCTTTGATGGTCAAATTAGCAAAAAAATGTGGTGATTTTTAACTTTATATGAGTGTTGTTATACAAATATTGTATGTCCGAGCAAGAGTGCAAGGTCAAATTAGGATTTTTTCCCATTACAAATTACATTTAGTAGGGAAGCCGGGTGTCATGGAACAATTCAAATTGGACCGATTGATATAGTTTTACTGCTGCACAAACAAAAGGCATGTAATATTTGTTTTCTCATGGCTGATAGGCCATCATTCAAATGCATGATGAAATTATATCATGAGGTCCAATTTTTGACTTGTCACAAGTGATGTGGTTATTAGACAAATTTGACTAGATAAAATATTTTTACTTTATATACCTCATATATAAATTCATGTCATTTGATTGGTGATTATAATCTAGCTATGCCTTCAATTTCAATATGACGTCATGAAAAACAACAGTATGCCCAAGCATGGTTGTAGACATAGTCTTTTTTGATGACATCACACCACACAGTTGAAGAGTCAATTGGTCCGCGACCCACTTTGAATCTCCCCGATTGACGAAACATACAATGAACGTGATTGAACACCCGGTTTAGTTTTTCGCTGTGATTTAAACCGTTGACTTTGAGATCAACGGGGGAATATACTCTCAAGTCATGTTTGATGGGATGACGTAGTATCAGGGGGCTGTGTATCTTGATGACGCTGTTTGTTGTCTGGTTAAGTATAGACTTAATTGAAGTTTACACAGAATTGTTGGAAAAATTCCTGAAAATGTGTGTGGTTTTTTAGATTATGATAACATTTAAGTGTTGGGTGGTTTTTACAAGCCAGAAATATGATAATTCACGTTTCATTGTTGAATTCATGTTCTCGCTTTACACCATACCATCATTGTTTGTGTCTGACGGACTTAATGCAAGTCTGCATACATTCCTAGCATATTTTTGTTGACTTGACCTTATTGTGTGGGTTGTCTTAAGTGGCGCTGTTGTATTAATGACGTCAAATGCCTATACTGAGCTCATTACCATAATCAGAAACCGTGACCTGTTATTTACGTATGCACAGTATAGGAGTTTCCTATCCCAAAATTGATAGTATCCCTGGTAGTACACAGAGACAAAAAAGAAACTTATACAATTTTAACAGATCACCAAATAATATTCTGTGCATGAAAATGTACCAAATTTGGAAACAATATTACTGCAATGTATCTCTTCAAATGGCAGTCAATAACCAATTGTTTGCTTCAATGACACAAGAGAAATGTGCACTGCCCCTATGGTGATCTGTTAACATTTTATAAGTTTCTTCTTTGGCTCAGTGTATAACAAAATAACACTGACTGAAAGTAAATCAAATAGCCAGGAATTTAGCGTTAAGTTATATTAAAAATGCACTGTTGGAAACTTCTCATTCACAATAATAGCCCATTCGATAAAATTTTAAAATGTGTAGGGGGCTGAGCTTAGATCCTAGCACTAGCAGGAACTGTATCAAAGGTTCTGCTTGGATAAAGTTCTAAAAGGCTCTGCATTGATAAAGACCCGGTAAGGAGCAAAAGCTCAGGCCCCAACACCTGGGGGTTCCTTGCGATTTTGATATACAATTGACTTAGTTGTAAACTTAAAAGTTACATCAGATGTATGTGCAGAGGTCGGGTATTTACTTCATATATAAACGGCAGTATTCGTGATTTGGAATTGAACAATATTTTGGTATGCGTTATTGTAAAAAACAAACCATATATGACTTTAGGGTACAAAACCTTTTATATAGGTTGATCTATTATCTTCAGCAACCAACCCTGGGAATGCAAGGCCAGACACAAGTATCATATGACTGTATACGCTGTATGAATAAGCCTTTATGTTCTGTCGCACACAAATATTTTGCTTCAATTATACACATGGAAAAAAGTATCGCACCACTGGGTTTTTTTGTTTTGAAAAGTGCAAATGTGGCCTCGAATTTTGCCACCATGGTGTGATATTAAGGATAATTTGTTTGCGTAAGCTGTCCAACAAAATGTTGTGCAACAAAAGGGCCACATTTTAGTTTGTGACGTAATCGATGTAATGTTTTTTCAAGGCCAAGGGGAAAATGCATGTTTTTGTCCAAAAACATGCATGGAAAAAGTTTGGGTATAACGCGATATTGAGAGGCCCGATGATTAATCTCTAAAGTTGTAATCTTTGGTAACACAATGAAGTATTCCAAGGTCAAAGGTCATCTGGGGTCAAATTAAACCCAAAAAAACTCCCTTTTTCATACGCCCAACGGTTATGGGGTCTAAGGTCAAAATAGGTCAACTTTTAAAGAAGTTCAAATGACAAAAGCAATATCGCGAAGGTGTTGACCTAGGTCAAATAAACAAAAATAAAATCAACGGTGACTAATATAATGACTATTTTAAGTTTTTAAAGTCTATTCAATATCGCATTATACCCAAACTTGTTTCATGAATGTTTTTGGACAAAATCATGCATTTTCCCCTTGGCCTTGAAAAAACATTACATCGATTACGTCACAAACTAAAATGTGGCCCTTTTGTTGCACAACATTTTGTTGGGCAGCTTACGCAAACAAATGATCCTTAATATCACACCATGGTGGCAATATTCGTGGCCACATTTGCACTTTTCAACAAAAAAGCAGTGGTGCGATACTTTTTTCCATGTGTATAGATGTGGTCTGGTAGAGTTTTCTCACTTTACAACCAAAAAAAGGTCACTTAAAATTTGGGGCACTATATTTGCCAATGAAATCACCATATGGAATGTATAACTTTCTGAGATGCAAACACTGCAATACGCGGTTTCTGGGGTCAAGCCAAGGTGTACCAAAATTGAATCACGCAATGCAAAGAGCATTATGCAATACAATGGATGCGGACCAAAGGTTAATTCATTGGTTTTGTTGCATGCCACACTCATTGCATTGTTGAAACCGACACACATTGAGGATTATTTTGAAGTAGTTGTCAACCTGAATACTCCCTATTTAACCTCCTTTGGGTCACAGAATGACTAATGCATCTCACACTGCTCTATTGCATTAAATCATATGATCAGCCAGTAGATTGATTAGAAAAACCTTTTCACTGACAAGATGATCTATCATTGCAAACGATAAGTGAAGCCTGATTCAACCATTTCAAAACACATGCAAAATTGGAACGATCATTGGGTATTGTACTCGCCCAGAGAAGTGGTCCATATTTGGTGATCGATCATCATAGTGACTGTTATTATGCCTATGAAATGACGATGATGGATCAAAATATGATCAATCGTCAGGTCAATGTGAAGAGGCTTAATGGATACCTACACTGAGCAAAAAAAGAAACTTATAAAATTTTAACAGATCACCATAGGATCAGTGCGCATTTCTCTTGTGTCATTGAAGCAAACAATTGGTTATTGACTGCCATTTGAAGCAATACATTGCAGTAATATTGTATCCAAATTTGGTACATTTTCATGCACAGAATTTTAATTGGTGATCTGTTAAAATTGTATAAGTTTCTTTTTTTTATAAGTTTCTTTTTTGGCTCAGTGTATTATTTTGATAGTACACACGTAATTAGCCAAATTACCCCCATATTACACAAGTATTGAAGTATTTCAAGATCTAAGTAGTTCTCGCATATAAGTGGGTTCTATCCCTTGCAAGTTGTTGTGCAACTGCATAGGAGCTACTTCAAGAGCTCAAGGTTATGCACTGGTCAAAATTAGAAAATGCTTGAATAATAAATTCCTCCAGAGAAAAAACAGGTAAGCAGACGGCCACAAGAAGAAAACACCTGCTCTACGGGCCCGGCCAACCCATTTTTTCGAATTGACCCCAAAATTTGTTGTTGAAATATTTTTTTATTTATATGAAATGTTGTGATAATTGCTGAAAATTGACCCAAATAAGTGTACTGTCGGTTTTCGAACTCAGTTTTCCTTTCGCCAGTTTCGAAGACTGTACTGCTCTCACCCAAATCCACTATTAAAGCCAAAGTTGATCAGCACATCAGCAGTTGGAAAAGCAATCTGGTGACCAATTACAAACGCCAATGTTAACAAGGCAGGAGGGCTCCATCGTACGAATAACATCTGTTTATACAAATTCACATCCTACAAGAGAACTTCATTTGTTTTGGGGATGGTTTTTTTTATGGCATTTTTAAAAGAACACAAGGAGCTTGTGCATAATCGCAAAATCAGCAATTGGAGCGCCATTGTGAGGAGACTGTTTCAACTCAATTACTACATGTATATAATGTTTATGACCAGCTGATTCAGAACATGTAAAATCTGACGTCAAAATCTGGCTCTGGATCAAACACAAGCCCCTGAAGAAGACAACAGATCATATCATCAAAATCAGTTTGGAAAATATTAAGTTTAGTTTCCCACAATTGTTTTTCACAAGAAATTAATTTAATAAAATGTCAGGTAAATCTTTTGCCCCCTTTGGAGCCTCCTGTGTTCTGGATTGTTAAAATATAACTGGTATAAAACAGATATGGGATGGGCTTTGAAAATAGCCTTGGAACTATTTAGAATCAATGCGCTATTAATAGTAATCAGTCTGAAAAGTGATGTCGCGTGTGGCTTTTCTTTTCAACATTTTCCACAGATTTATGGTTGCCTTTCAAAATAACCAGGGTATTGTTCAGATATTCTTTATTATCTGTATCAGTAATCCATTATATAAACTAAGTTCACTTTGCATTTGTGTCAGTGTATAGCCGAACCAGGTACAAGGTGACTTCCAAAATCAACAGAAACTTTGCAAGACTATTCAATGTAAGTAACGCAACTATAGTGAATTGATTTCAGTATTATATGCACTAGTACTAGGATTATTGCTATAGTAGGGCTTGAAATAAGCAGAGGTCAGTATAGGGGCGAAATCACCCATGTTATTCTCTAAAAAATACATGGTTCTTGCAAAAATTGAGTCAAAATGACAACATTTTGTGTTTAAGTTGGTTTTGGTGTTTGTTTGTTTTGTTATGGTTTTTTGGTCTCATCACTCTGGTGTTTTTTGTTACTTTATCTTGTCTGTTTCTTTCTTTATTTCTTTCTTTATGTGTTTGTTTTAAATTTTCAAACATATACTTTTGCTTGATAGTTTCAGGTGTTAAATCAAAGCATTTACAGCAAACTAGTTGTTGGACTTCAAAATGGTCTTCTTCAAGGTAAGACAGTGTACTATGTTCTATCTACCTTCATTCAGACAGTCTTTTATGCCACTGTACCGTTGACTGATTACTGAAGTGACCAGAGAGCATATTCTAGTGATTGGAGCAGCATATTTGGGGTGACTGCTGGTATTTGTCCCTGCGTGGCATCAGATTAGGAAGGGTCATGAAATAATCAGGTATCTTGAAAAGAAAATTACATCCCTCTTATAACTTGTTTGTAATGTACCCATACTTTTAAGAAGAATTAAATCCACTCCATAATTTATTCTGAAATGGGTAAAGGAACTATGAAAATATTTAATTTCAGCTCTTTATAGAGTGAGCATAATATCATTCATAAGGACTGCCATTTTCTATGAGAAAGTATACTGTTGTATGACCGCCCCCCCCCCCCCCCCCCTCCCCTCCCCCAATCTATCTAACCCTATTATGACCCAGAAGGAAGGGAGCCCTCAAATATAAACGTGTAAGATGGGCACAGTCCCACTCCGGGGCATGCGGTAGGTGTCTTTGGGTGAGAAATAGCCAAAATGTCCTTAAAATAGGGATCTGTGGGTAATGCATTTGAAAACAAATATGGGGTCATTGGGTCAGAGCGAAACTGAAAAGCCTCAGACATAGGACTACCCCCCACCACACCTCCCCCTTCCCCGGTATTACCTCCTCCCTCTTTTCATCATCCCAATTAGTGCCATACATCTGAATGGTGTATGAATGGTGAGCGCAAAGAGTAGACATTTGGCATATTTAGCTGGTTTGTGTTTGTGTATATTGCTATAAGTCTTTAGCAAATGATTAGAATGATCCTAGCCAGAAACTTCTGATCCTGTAGTCTTATGATTTAAAAATATTATGACACCATCCCTGTAAACCTAAAACCAACCCCTTCCCACAGCCCCTCCCCTGTTATTGGACATGAATTTAGAAAGTATGTGATATGGACATACCTTTGTTCTAAGTAAATGAAATTGAAAATAGTAAATGTTGTCCTATTTTTTTCTTTTTTAGGTCATTTTATTGACGGGGCTGCTATGCTGTATGGTTTTGTCTCATGATCCAGCGGTACCATGCAAGTAAGTAAGCACACAGTCATAATAATTATTTGTTGTGTAGCAGTTAAACGTTTGTTTGTAGCTTATTTGTTGTTTGTGTGGTTCATGATAAAATAATTGTCCTGGATCCATTCTAAAAGCCCAGATCTGTGTATGATACACTTTGTAATTCATGTGTGTACTCTAGCACCACCCACATCCCCCTCTCCCTCTCATCCCTCTTCACCAATCCCCTTCCCCTGCATAATGTATTGGAATTAACCACATATTTGCTACTTGCTAAATTAAACCCACATTCTGTCAAATAAAAATAAACAAAATAACCCCATAATATCTTCAAGGCCAAAATAATAGCCAGTGATATTTGTGTGATGGGATACTTTATTTAAATTATACATTAACACCCCTCCCCCTCCCAAACCCCAAGCCCAGTTCCAATGATATTTGCCCCAATTACTATAATCAAAGTTTGATTTAAAATGTGGTGCATTTCAGGTTTTTTCTAAAGTCTACCTTTTCTCTTAAATTGTTTCCATATTTTAGCCTCAAATTTTGCTTCAAAAACATTTTACACGAAATGAGATCTATCATGGCTACCAATGTTTGATCTGATTAGGTATGTTTGTTTATTGGTTGGTGTGTTTATATCCCTACGCATTCAATATATTTTTCTTATATTTGTATGAACTAATACTTTTATAATTATTGTTTTTTCATAGCATCACCGATACGTCAGGTGGACCCAGTATTGATGACTTTTTTTTTGATACTCAAAATGTTGGCTTTGAAAATCCTGATCCGGGCCTTTGTGGAAGTGCAAGGTGTACTTGGCAAATTCTCAACGCTAATTACTTGCAGAGCACCTATGACGATGGAGCACTAATGCAGGTCGACTCCAGTTCAATTGCCCCTGTTGTGCCAGTGATGCGTATGGAAGGCACTGTGCGCCAGTACCAGTACTTTCCTAGTTGTGACTGTGACAGAACAGAGTAAGTTATTAATATTTCTTGAGTTAAAAGCAGATGGATTATAAATTAGGGTTTCCATGTGACCACTCATGTATTAAATTTGTGAATGATGATGAATTGATTGTCAAAAATTACCCCTTTTCATGATTTCTTGACATTTGAAACATTTCAAATATTATTTTTAAAATGTTTAAGAATATTTTTACAATTTTCAAAACATTTCAGAATTTTCTTAAATTCTTTAAAAAAAACCATTAAATTAAAAATATTTGTTTAAATAATTCAAATAAAAACTACGGGTAGGTCAGCTGAGAAGAACAGTTTCCCCTTAGCTTTATCATAGATTCTCACAGCTCAGAAAGTTGCTTGCTTTTGTTTTTAGGGGGTACAAATTTGGTAATTTTTCAGCTTTACAAAAAAAATCCTAAATTTTCCAGGGGATGTTTTTTTAAATTGAATATTTACAAACAGTTCTCAAATTCAAAAACATACATGTTGGTTGGGCCCATAGAACAGGGTTATAGTTTTCCTTGGTCTAAAAATATAAATTAATTTCATTTCAGATCAACTTGTCAACATTCCTCATGCAACCCTACACGTACAAGTATCACATATCCACTTCTTGTAACCGACTATGGTACGACTTGTTCTGCTCAGCCTTACAGATGGGAATTCGTCAAGCTCTATTCTGGATGTTGCTCAAATTGTACCTGATAATTTGTATGACTTAATTCGTATCTATATAATCCATGTATACCTTATTGGGGCTCTGGGAGATTTCTCAAAAAATGAAATTATTACCTTGTGTAGATAGGTAATATATAGGCCTGGTATGATTTCTACAAACAAGTCAATAAAATGTAAATTTAATACAAAACAATTTCTTAGCTTTCTGAAAACCACTTTTAAAAATTTGTAGTAGAAGCCATCTGTGTTGATCAAGATCCATTTGATATTTTGCTATATGGATCCATATAAAATAAGGAGGCGGTCATTTACTTTGGTAGGGGAGGTCCATTTATCATCATTCTTGTTATGACACCCCCCCCCCCCCACCCCAAACAAAAGTGAATAATTGATCATTGTATGACTCCCCACCGGGCTCCCCACTACTCAGATGCTGATTTGTTATGACTCCACACACACACAAACAAATCTGTCATAATGGTATGGATGAAATTCAAGCTATTTCACATGTGCGTGTTTTGTTGTTGTTCGCGGAGCTGCGTCCAGACGCATGAAATCATTTTGTTAAAGCAACCGGTATATACGCACTTCTGGGTTTACGCACATGCATGTTTGTACTCATGCACACAAGTTCACAAGCATAGTTGGAATTACGTCCATAGCATTATGATACTGACTATTAGTCTCCCACCCCCCCCCCCCCCCCAAAAAAAAAAAGTTGACTTGACCTTTCAGGGCCAGAGTCTGGGTCGGCGGGCGAATTTTTAATTTTTTTTACTTTAAAAAAAAAAAAAAAAATAGCGACCCGAGATTTTTTTTTGGCCTTAGGGGAAACAGTTGATATGGAAGCTAAATAAATGAGGGTGGCTGAGCCAAACTTTATTTTACAATGTTGAAACATGTAGAAGAAATGCGCCGGAAGCGTGCAAAAAAATCCAGTATTCACCCAATTACAATGGTATGACCCACACTATTTTCTGTGTAAAATAGATATGACTCCCCCAGGATATTTGGGACCCAACCCCCACCGAAGAAAATGACAGCTCCTAAACAAACTCATAAATTCCTGACATAATTTTTTGAAAAACAACTTCTGAAAACATTGAGAGCTCCCTTCTTTGAAAATCTTAATTATTAAACCCAACTTTCGAAAACATTGAGGGATCCCTTCTTGGTAAATATGTCCCATTTGCATAATCATATTATTCAATAGACATGAATTTCAAGGAAAACATGTAATGTTATCAACTGATTGTATCACTAGAAAAGGGTAATGTTTGGCAAATTGGATTTTTTGTTGGTGGTTTTGTTTTTCTTTTTAATTTTTTCTTCTTTTAAAATTGTCCAATTGTAATACATAAACATTTTTATCCTGCAAAATATGGCCATATGCTGGTGTCCAAACTATTAGTATCCATGTTTTTTTGGTTTTTTGAAAGTTTTTGAAAATTCACCAACAAAATTTGAAAACAAAATAAAACGCCTGACCGACCAACCCTAACTGAGAGGTCTGTTTGCCCCTAAAACAGGGTCAATTTTTTTTCTTCTTCACCGTATCAAATATTATTCATATAATTCTAAAGTTAATACCATATATATTGGAACTTGTAAACGTAGATATCACAGCAGCTCCACTGGTCAACTCAGTTAGAAAAAAATATGAGAGTAAAATGAAATGGGTATCTGTGTGATTGGTTTGTGCTGACATATATTGGAGTGGGTGGGATTTACTGTTTATAAAAATGAGGACCATGTTATATTTGCTCAGCCAAATACACTTAAATAAATACTGTGAGTATACTTGTATCAATCATAATGTAGTTGCAGAATTCAGCAATGCTTACTCTAATATACGAGGGTCATTCCGGGGGGTCATTCAACAAGTTCTACCTCCTACCTTCACTTTAACATAAGCTAGCCATTTCAAATTTGTCATGGTTGTAGCTTTGAATATTGGCTACACATACAGAGTAAACTAGATTTGATACATATATTACTTTTGTGTGTCTGGTGCTGTCAACAGAGCGTTTGGTGTGACAGAAATGGAACAATGTCCCTAAAATATAAACATAAATTTCCCTTCCTCTGTTTGCAAGATGAGTTACAGGTACATCAAAGAAATGAAAAATAAGGTGGCTTAAGACATTGATTAAACCAAAGTGGCCCAGGTGATTTCATGACTACTTTAGACAATTGATCATATCTCTGCTTACCGACCATCGATTGTTATGAAACAAAGCTTAATTGAAAGCTAAGAAAATTCCCCTTGCACGCCATTAAAACTAGAAAGAGAAATTCTACGGGATCGATCGGAGATATTTTTAATATTTTTTTCAAAACTGTATAACTTTTTTGTTACAGCCTGTATATATATATATATAGTACAGGTTTGTTGGAATCAAAGCACTTCCTTTGTATTTGTTGCTACAATTTCGTGTACTATATATATATATAACAAAGAAGCTGCGTCGGCATTAAATAATATCAAATAAATGAAGTCAAAAGTGAAGAAATGCCGTGATAATATAATTTATTGTACAAATTTTCGGCCATCGGCCTTCATCGGGTACGGTAGATTGAATTGTTTACATTCTGCACCCAAATTCGTAAGGAGCCGAACGCCAAACATACGCGTGCGCGTGGACAAAAAACGCGGGCAAAATACACGTGCGGGAACAAAAGGTTTCTTATGAGTTCACGTGCACCACCAAGAACTTGGTTTATGCCATTATATGTACGAGATGCAACATGTTGTATATTGGGGAAACCAAGAGACGCATGGCAGACCGCTTTACGGAGCACCTAAGGTCCATCCGCATCCAACTACCTGGCATACCAGTTGCGCAACATTTTCACAATCATGATTTAAACAAAGACATCAAAATAGCTGGACTGTTCAAATGCCATGGCAGCGATAAAGACAGGAAAGAGAGAGAACAACGACTTATTCACTCTCTCGGCACTTTGCACCCTAATGGCATTAATGTCAGCTTCAATGCATTTCGTGTCTAGCCGTCCGCCATCCCCTGCTTTTAATTGCAGCGCGTGCGCGTTATTTCCCGCACGTGTATTTTGCCCGCGTTTTTTGTCCACGCGCACACGTATGTTTGGCGTTCGGCTCCTTACGAATTTGGGTGCAGAATGTAAACAATTCAATCTACCGTACCCGATGAAGGCCGATGGCCGAAAATTTGTACAATAAATTATATTATCACGGCATTTCTTCACTTTTGACTTCATTTATTTGATATATATATATATATATTTATAAAAATTGAACAAAGTATTACAGTTTTTGACTGTTTGCTTTCATTTTCGGCTATTTTAAGTCCCCATCGAAATGATATATTGTTGAAAAATGTTTAAAGAAAAAGGAATTTTTGCCGTCTCTTCATTTGTGTGTACTGCTGTCTTTTAAGTGTTCAAAAATAGGTGATTTAACATTTTTTTTAAATAAATTAAAAAATAAAAAATCCCGGCCGACCTACCCTATTTGTTTTGGTCATGTTACGCCAATCAAACCTTTTTTTTTAGGCCTAAGCCTGTGACCTATCAGATTAATATATCAGAAAGTTTTAGTTTAAATATCATGCAACAGTAATGCCTCAAAGGTTAAAACTTTCATATTATTGACATTTCATCAACTGTTTGCAACGTAACCTTCAAAATATCGCACACATGTAGGTAGTAGCCTTGCCAGCTCTGTTGTAAAGTTGCAATCCCTGATTAAGAGCTCTCAAGACCTCAGAAACAAAAAAAAATATGGCTTTTGCAGAATGATCTAGGGGTATTGTGGGACATTTACGATGGCACTGATCTGGTACTTGGTAAACAGATGGAATGTTCCTCCAACAAATCAACCGTTTTCAGATCGTTTAGAACCTGCTACAAATAAATCTGCAATATTTAAAAAGTTAACTAAAAGGTGCAATAAATATTCAAGAATTTACCAAGTGTTTGGTACTTCTGAGATATTTTGCATTTTTGGACTGTTTCCTTTGCACAAAATGTGTGTTTGGTTTTCACTGCCCGGTGCAAAAGCAAGACGGGTATCATATTAATGTATCATACAATCAATGTTAAGATGAGATTCAGAGAAACAATCATGGGGAAATTCAAATGTCTATTTCTAGCTTATTTAACAGTAATGTTATGAGGTAGGAGGTAGAACTTATTGAATGACCCCATATTTCAATTATATATATATTGTACTTATTCTTGATGTTTTTCTATTCATTTTGTTTCACTCTCAGTAATTCAACATAATTTGACTCATCAATTTGTCCTGTTTTGACTCATTTCGAACCAATAAAACCAAGCGTTAGTACATCATCACATTATACAACATTTTTATACTTCAATCTTTTAATTTAAAAAACAATATTATCCAATTATTTATATTTCCAAAAGCAGTTCACATGAACATTAAATCTAGAAGATATTGCACATCTTTCATTTGCTGTTGTGTTTTAGTTTTGATTGATATTATTTCTGTATGTACTATTTCCATAAATAAACATGTTTGATGCTGATTATATATAACCATGCATGGTGGTCCTGTTTCATTATTATGACTGAATATTTCAGAGGTATTTTAAAAGTATTGAAGATTCTGAGAGAGCACACATAATAAAAGAATATCAATAATTCACTCTTTAAAATATAAATGTTTTGATATAACGTTATATGGATACATATGTCAGTGCTTTGAGTGAAAATATTACTCAGTTCTCTGGGTAGACAAGCCCCCGGGGAGTAGGCTACTTATACTATTCCGTAAGAATGTGCCCCCTTCAAAATGAAAATTGACCCTAATATTTACTAGTTTTCTGAAAAATTGACCCATAATGTTATCCAAGATCTGCATTTCCCTCGTTTTTGACAGATTTCCCCAACATTTTCGTTAAAAAAAGTCAAATTAGACACATTGATTTACAAAGGTATAAAAAGGGGACATTCATTGATGGACTAGACTAAGTGTGGAACGATGAGATTATTTATTATTCCCTAAAGTAGGGCAGAGCACGTTGAAATAAAAATTCAACCAAAATCTGTTCAAATGTAAATAAATACCCATAGGTCAGTATGCACACAACAAGTTATAGACTTGGTCTAAAGTCCTTCTGGAATGACCCGTTTATTCTTTTATTTCCCATGTATACTCCCTATAGTAAAGTCAGAAAGTAACATTAGAGTCCCCTAATTAGGCTAATATAGTACTAAAATGAATTGCCCCTTTACAAGAATGAGCTCATCAAAGCATAAAAAGATAAGGACTATTTTTTATTTAGACTAGGTTTAAAGTTAGACTAAGTTTAAAGTTAGACTAGCTTTAAGTTGTTTAGTGCATAATGACCCTAGACTATAAACCTAGCGTCCCCCATTGTCTCAATAATGGTAAGAGCGTCTTACACATTTATGAAGGTTGCTACATGTAGTTCAAATTGATCAGGAGCAAACTATTCCCCCTAATAATAAGTTTTACCTCAGGTAGTATAATTTTGAGACATGTTGGCAATCACTTTTTTGAGATAGATGCCAATAAAGTTTGATAACATAAAGAATATTATAAGAAAAATTAAGTCATATTTTGTGTTTCCAAATCATTTCATTCAAAAATGCATCATTTTTAGCTCTTTTTAAACAATATAAATAACTCGTATTTGAGTTATGCCACCACCATGTTGATGTGACAGGCGCATATAAAAAGCCAGCCATACCAGTTTGTATATTAAAAATAGAATATTACTATAGGTTTCCCCGGCCAATTCGAAAGTTTTATCAATCAAATTAGCCTTCCAGTATTTAATTCGCGCTAAATTAAATGATTGAATGACAATATTACTAAATAGAATCATTTAGAATTGCCATTCATTCTAAAACTTAGTTGCGCACATTGAAAATACAGAAATATTAAATAGAATGCTTGAATTTCTTAATTGACCGGGAAAACCTATATTAAATTTGTATCCATGATCAAAAGAATGCCCATTTAAAAATTGAGTGAAAATTAACTAGGCCCCTACTGGTAACATTGTAAACGATATGCTACCACAAATGCTCCTGAAGTACACGGAACCATGTGCTATCAACAGTAGATAGCTACTGGTAAACATTGTGAACAACTTATGTGCTACCACATGCTCCTGAAGTACACGAAACCATTTGCTATCTACAGTAGATAGCTATACTGGTAACATTGTACCCAATGTGCTACCACATGCTCCTGCATGAAGTTCACGCACAAACATGTGCTATATACACTAGACGGTAACATTGTACACAATGTGCTACCACATGCTCCTGAAATACACACAACCATGTGCTATCTACAGTAGATAGTTATACTGGTAACATTCTAAATGATGTACTACCACATGCACCTGAAGTACACACAATCATGTGCTATACAGTAGATGATACGAGGGGCATTCAATAAATACCTGCAATCATTGAAAATCTCTGAACTGTGACACGTGTCAGTAAAATAAACTTATGATACTTAAACTATAAGTCTTACTCTTTTCTCACAGAAAATCTCGAACACGTAGTTCATTTATATCATTACATTTCAGTAGGCCTACAGTGAATACCGTGATCTCAGGGCACTGGTTAGGGAATTAAATGTTACAATGGCGGGAAATTTGAAAGACAAGATTATGTCATGCATTAAGTGCAAAATTGGAAACTGCATCATTTGTTTTCAAATGACCCCTGCTTGATCAATACTGGTGCTATTGTGACAAATGAGGTGTCAAAATGTGCAAGAAAAAAAATCCGTTTTTTTTCATATTTCGAATTTATTAAGGGTCTTAGGAATTAAACAACAGGTGTCTCGAAAAAAGTGGTTACTATATTTTTGTGCAGTGTTTATATGCGTTAACAGTGTTGGCGCTTGATTTATAATGCTGATTCTTGTCAAATTTCAGTGTACCACTTTACCTTTTTCAGAGGCATAGGTAGGTTCCGTCGGTACATTTGTGACTTGTACCATGCGATATTTGTTGCCGGTTTTGGAAAGACCACATCGCTACCCCCCCCCCCCCCCCCCCCCCACTCCACCCCACCCACTAGTTGACGGCAAAAAAAAAAGTGGGCACCTTTTACGATTTTGGGGGTGGGGGGGGGGGGGGTACCAATTAAAAAAAACCTTACGGTCAGCCCCCCGTAAATTTTAATCCTGTATCCGCCACTGTATAGTACATGACATTACATGATAAAAATGACCCACATGTTTTTTACGTGAGAAAGGGGTAAGGCTTACAATTTAAGTATCATTAGTTTATTTTATTGACACATGTCACGGTTCAGAGATTTTCAATGGTTGCATGTATTTATTGAATGCCCCTCGTACTGGTAACATTGTAAATGATGTACTACCACATGCACCTGAAGTACATGAAACCATTTGCTATCTACAGTAGATAGCTATGTGCAACCACATGCTCCTGAAATACACACAACCATGTGCTATCTAACATGATCTAAAGTAGATAGTTATACTGGTAACATACGATGTGTTACCACATGCTCCTGAAGTACACAAAACCATGTGCTATACACAGTAGATAGTTATAAATTATGTGCTACCACATGCACCTGAAGTACACACAACCATGTGCTATACAGTAGATGGTTATACTGGTAACATTCTACAATAGATAGCTATACTGGTAACGTTGTAAATCATGTGCTACCACATGCTCCAGAAGTACAAGTATACATGAAACCATGTGCTATCTACAATAGATAGTTATACTGGTAACATTATAAACTATGTCCTAACACATTATATACACACACGATAGCTACTGGTAACAGTGTAAACGATGTGCTACTACATGCTCCTAATAAAGTACAACAAACCATGCGCTCTAGCTATGGTGTATACGTTGTAAACGATGCTACCACATGCTCCTGAACTGAAATCGAAACCATGTGCTACCTACAATAGACAGCTATAAATACTGGTAACATTGTAAACAATGTGCTACCACATGCTCCTGAAGTACTCAAAACCATGTCCTATCTAGCTACTGGTAACATTGTAACCGATGTCCTATGCTAGCTATGCTATCTAACAGTAGATAGCTATACTGGTAGCATTGTAAATGATGTGCTACCACATGCTCCTGAATTACACGAAAACGATGTGCTATCTATAGAAGATAACGGCTGGTAACATTGTAAACGATGCTAAATACCACATGCTCCAGAAGTACACAAAACCATGTGTTACCTATCTATGGTAACATTGTAAATGATGTCCTAACACATGCTATTTACAGTAGATATCTATATATACTGTATCGTTGTAAATGATGTGCTACCACATGCTCCTGAAGTACACAAAACCATGTGCTTATATAACCATGATAACTACTGGTAACAATTGTAAATGATGTGTGCTGTCTGCGGCTGCTGGTAACATTGTAAACGACGTCCTAACACATGCTATCTACAGTAGCTACTAGTAATATTGTAAACGATATGCTACCACATGCTCCTAAACTGAAGTACACAAAACCATGTGCTATTTTTTAAATTAAAATTTCGCACAGTCAAAAAAACACCCGCACAGTCAAAAAAAAATCGCACAGTAAATGTACTACATGAACAATTTCTCGTCCCCATTTTAGGTGTCCGGGGGGGGGGGGGGGGGGGGGGGGGGCATGTCTTTTTTTTCAGGGGGGGCAAGATTTCTAAAATTTTCGTAAAAGGTTGCCCCCCAAAAAATTCTAGTCACTTAGTCACGGGTAATGTCGAAAAAATTTCGCACAGTCCAAAAAAAATCGCTCAGTAAAAAAAAAATCTCACAGTAAATGTTAATGTACTCCATTTACAATTTTGCCTTCTATTTGGCTAATAACCTCGGTCTTTTTTTTCCTATTTCCTTTTTTTCTCACTTTTTTTTTTTTTAGGGGGTGGGGGCGGGGGCACAAATGGGTTTTTTCGTCAGGGGGGCATTTGCCCCCCCCCCCCCGAGCTACGCCACTGAGCAGTGCCTTCAGCTTCTGAGTATTGAAAAGAAAAAGAAAAATTATGATAGGCATTTGGTATGGATTCCTAAACTTGTTGACAACAGCACCTCCCTCAAGTTCTTACCCAACACTTTTTAACCACCCTTTAGATGCCCAACACTTCAACTCAGACTTTTTAACTTCCCCATGTTCAACGCAACCTGTAGCCACCGGCCCCCTTTTCTCTCCCCCGGCCTAACCACTGCTTGGTCCACTACATACACATGTCATGTCCTATCATAACCCATGTAATCCGAAAAACCTCAACAACACTTTTTGAGCACCCCTCCCTCAAGCTCCTGTCTATGTCTACCAAACACTAGTTTTAACCACCCCTTGATTATGCCCACCCACTCCCACTCCCCACCCCCACTCCACTCCCCTCCCCCTCCCCTTTGTTTGTGACAAGTTGAAACTTTCCTGGACAAACAATGCATATCAGTTGGTACATCAGTTTCGATCTAATTTGACAAGAAGGCCAGAGAATTTTCCGGCGCGGGAATTTCCCCAGTATTGCCTTTCCAGACAATGGCATACGCGCTGTACTTAGCCAGTGTTCTGCTTGCTTTGTGTTCTTTTGTTTTACTGTATATTCCGAAATTAAATTCGGTTCAAATATGACTTTACACCAAACAAATACTCAATAATATTTCAAACAAAGAGCGTAAGATAGGCTATAACTCTTGGATTCATGTATCAGGCCTTGGACAAGAAGGAGGAAGTTCCGGGATAAATTCGACACACCAAACGGAATACGGTAAAATAAGCTTTTTTAATTTTCACTACAGACAGACAAACAAAGGTAGGCATGTTCATAACATTTTGAAAATAAAAATATCTCTTTGAAAATGGAATACATGGAAACAAAGTACTTTACAATAAAAACTGATGGTTCAACCATGTCTGCAGGCTGAATGATCACAAAGTTTTAACCAAAAGTAGTTTGCATTAAGTTATTTTATATTGGTAACACTGGGTGTATATGGCCCTAAGCTTTAGAGTACCCTATCATTTGTAGACCTCACTGTGTAAGTGTATGGGTCGTTCTTTAAAAGCCCCCATTGAATAGGGTATACTAAAGGAACTCCAAAACTGGTCAAGTCATGCAAATTTTAAACTATTGGCTTAAAAGGGCTTTAAAATCATGATGTCCAGTTGATTGTGTGTGGTTAGTTGACATCCGTGAATACATCCCAGCTCGTGTCTTCCTTTTTCGCTGGATTTAAAAGAGCTAAAAATGGAGTTTTCTTCATATTTTGGCGACAAATTTTCAAAAAAATGTCGCCCTCTGTAGTCAATGATATGAACATCCCTATTAAAGGACTCCCAATTATTAAGGACCTTGCGAGGAGTGATTAAAGAGGCATTGAGATACTTATGGGAGTGCGCCCTCAATTATCCTGGAAATCATTTTTTTTTGCATCAAAGTAATACTTAGGCATACTAAAGTCATCTGAAACAGTTTACCAACATTCACCGTTTATCATATAAAATTTCATGATTTTCTTAGTTTTCGATATGATCATATCGAAACAAGGTAGGTACTGAATTCGGAAGTTATGTGATCGTTTTACATGCATACTTTTGCGGCAAATCTCAACCCGGAAGTGCCGTTATTTTGCATGAAGGCGATGTCGGAATTGTATGACATTTTGGATTTGGGCTATGTTGATGATTATCTTTACGTTATTTGCTCATTTAGTATATCAATACATCTCTCAATGCCCCTTTAAGTTTACATTGTTTGTAAATAAATGTGCATTTTGATAGTTAATCTAATTATATAAGTCATATTTTCAATCTATTCGTCTTTCGCAATTTAATTTTGCATGGTATTAAAGATTTTTAGATGACTGACCGGACCGGGGATTGAACCCAAAACCTCTGTTAGTGTAAGGCATGATCATAACATCTTGAAAATAAAAGTATCTCTTTGAAAATGGAATACATGGAAACAGAGTACTTTTCTATAAAATATGATGGTTCAACCATGTCTGCAGGCTGAATAATCACAAAGTTATAACCAAAAATATTTTGCCTCAATGCCCTCATATTGCTAAAGTGCAAATGTTAAACCATTTGAGCTTTACTTTCATGATGTCCAGTTGCTTGTGTGGTTATTTAGACATCAGTGAATACATCCCAGCCCGATCCTTACGACTCCTCTGGATTTAAAAGAGGTATAAAACATGGAGTTTTCCACATATTTTTGCTACCAAATTTTCAAACAAAGGACGCCCTATATAGTCAATAATATGAACATCCCTAACTCTGTATCCTAAGTCTGAAACCTTATCCACTGAGCTAACGAAGTAATTGATATTGTTGAAGGGTTTTGTGTTAAAATAAACTATTATACAGAAGCATTTTGTGCCATCCTACTTGTCGACAATGTAGCCAAATAAATTATATCTTGATAAGTTGACATACAATGTAATATCAGATAAATTTTCGTACCATGTCGAATTAAAAGCCTTATAAATTGACATGGTGAGATACTATCTTGCCAAGTTGACTTCACAAAAAGTAAATGTCGTCATGGCAAGATAGGTTAACTTGCTAAGTCGACCTCATAAAAAAGTGATGCCGTCATGGTGAGATATATTATCTTGCCAAGTCAACTTCACAAAGAGTCGATGTCGTCATGGCAAGTCAACTTTACAAAATGTAGATGTCATTGATGGCGAGGTAGATTATATCTGGCCATGCTCTAAGCAACTAAAATGCCATCCCATTTGAGTTGACCAATGTTTGTGGGTTTATATCTTAAAGGTAGATGTTCCGGTTGCTGACCCGATTTTCAACTTGAAGTTTTCTATTCTACATGAAAGGTCATCCTTAAAAAAGTCGTGTTCCAAAGTTTGAGTTGCATAGCTCTAATGGTTCTTATTTTAGACGCACAAGATGCTGTGAACTGTACCCATTGAGTAGTACACAAACTATATCGGTGGTTACCACCATTCGCGGTAATTCGACGTTATTTCATCGATTTCTCCGTAATTATACCGATTTAGGCCGTCAAATTTCAGTATGATGATGAGAAAAATACGAGCTTTCATATGATATGAAAATCTCCGTATGTTTGAAATAATTCTGTGTTACGAAAATGTGATCGGGTCATCTACCTTTAAATGGACACGAAGCAGTGTTGAAGATTTTTTTTATAAATTAATTTACTTCAGAATTCAAGATGAACATTAAAAATTACCATTAATGTTGTTTTTACTCACAAAAACACAGCAAAACTTGATTAAAACAATACCACTGCTATTTATTGAACCTTTTTTGTTGGTGGGCCATAGTTACACATCAAGGGTCAAAGTATCACCATTCTACAGTATTAACTTTGAGAAACTACAGCTTTATACCCCATGTTCTAATAATTTTCTTTTTCATTTTCTTTTTCTAGATTTAACAACTGGTACCATTAGATACTGAATAAAATTCCCACCCTACCAGTTACCTCCATTATGGCTGAATCGGCGCATAATTGTTGCCATAACAACAGTGCAACCCAGACTCCTTTTCCCTTCCTGCATGATGCCCTAACAAAGAAATACATGCAGAGGTCAAAGGTCATGTTCATCATCCGTGGCCTACCAGGTAGTGGCAAAACTCATCTCGCCAAAGAAATTTGCCAGATTTACACAGATTCAGCTCTATGCTCTGCTGATAATTTCCGTCCACCCGACGTGAAGTACCCGTTTCCAAAAGACATATTAATAACTTCTCATCGCCATTGCCAGAATGCAGTGGAGAAAGCTGCCAAAGAGGGCACTGCTGTTATCTTGGTAGATAACTCCAATCTTAGACTATGGGAAGTGCAGCCCTATTTAACCATAGCTCTTGATTATGACTATACAGAGATGGTTGTAGAGCCGAATACTTCATGGAAGTGGAATCCTATAGAGCTTGCAGCCAAAAGCACTCAGGTATGATGGTGTGTGGAGATAAGGCCAACAAAAAAAAATTGTAATGTTGTCCTCAAACGCCCGCTCGTCCCGCTCCAATTTTTTTTTTTTTCCAGATTTTTTTTTCTTTCTTCAGATTTTATTTTTAACAGTTTAAATGGCATTGAATATTAAATTAAGTGTTTATAACATATACCTTCTATTTTGTGATAATACCAAAGAGATTTACAGGTGCATCTAGAGTTCTAGACTCTGTAAATAGTTTTTAAAAAACGGGTGTTTCTAGATAGATTATATGTAAGGTCCACCACCTCAAACATATTGTTCACTCCTCTGTGACCTTCCCCTCAGTCCCAACCCTTGTTGTTGTGTTATCAATGTATTATTCTATTTGGAGATTGGACATTAGCTGGATTGCTGACATATTAAATACTTTAGTTTGTATTTCTCATGTACAGGGTGTACCAAAAGAAGTTATTCAGAAGAAGCTGAAGTCCATTGATCCATTCTATCCATTTTTCTATGCATGGTTTCTTAACAACAAAGACTCGCTATCTATGCGAAGCATAGCAGAGAAGGTGTACAGCGAGTGTTTGGAACAGCCCAAATTTGTTCAAGAATTCCTTCAACATGTTGTGCCAGAAACTCCAAAGAATGAAGATGGTAGGTTTACTATGAAATTAAGAAATTGTTGAAAGTTGAAAAATATGTCATGACATAATCAAATTTTGACAATTACCATTAAAACAAGGTTCATAACTGGTCATTGGACTGACATTGGACTTTCCAAGTTATGCAATAATAGATAGAAGGCTACATATGATGTTGAAAAAGCTTATTGTTAGAAATGACACCATCATGGTGTAACAGTGTATATTTTAGTTTTCTCTTTCATGTATGTTATGCTGTGTTGTTGACTACTGTTTCACAAGAGAGTGGTTTTTTCAAAGATTTGTGAAGTATATTGATATCAGAAGCTGCTTTTCTTTTAATCAAACTTAAATCAACAGTAACTACCACCTAGTACTCCTTAAATGAAGTCAATAGTCATATATCCATCAAAGTTTGTTTTCATTTTCATATTCATTCAATAGGTACAGTAGATCTATCACAATATTTCTCAAGCGAGGAGTTTGACGTAGGTCCAGTATCACTACACTGCACAACCTTCTATAGTGATCAGGGGAAAGTGGAAGGATCCAACAACTATGCGTCTCTATCTCATGTGCAGCATAATCTAGGTAGATCTTACAGCCTACAGATAATCGGTTTCCTGATCACACCGCGTACCTTCGGCGCTAGGTTACGATTGGACGACAACCAAATACTACTGTGGAACAATGACGATGATGATCGAATCCCGACCCCACAGAAAACCCCTTCTACTCAATCTGCAGAAGAATTGCATAAAGAGATTGATCGGTTGACCTTTGACCCAAGGGGTAAAGGGGACTGGCATCCAACAAAGTTCTCTCCTACTTGTGGTCCAGGTAGTCGTGCCCATCTCAGTATAGGCACGGCCGAAGGCTATAAAGCGGTACAGACAGGAATTGATTTAGTGAAACTAGTGCAAGATGAATTAAATGTTGCGGCAGAAGGTCGGACAGACTTGCTTACAGTCCAACTCAAAAGTGGTGTAGCCCGTTGCTATGGCAATGGAAATTGGTTGGTTTACTTTGAAAAGCCGATGACTATAGAAACACTGTATTCTGGATATTACTGAAATGGTGTGAAACTGTTTTTAAAGTAGGAAGAAAATGGGTCTTTATTCATAATTGCTTGCAATGGTGTGTATTTGATATGTAGACATTTGCAAAGTCATCTTATGAGGATTCAATTCTCCATGTGAAGGGTTTTTTATTTCCCCTTGAAAGAGGTTAAGAAGACTTGGTCTCCTTTAAATTGCAGCTATTTCTTTGTCCTTTAGATACAAAATAAGACTTGGTAAAATAATACACTGTGCTCAGTTTGCCTCCTCTGTGCACTGAATTCAGTGTGAATATATTGTACTAACCACATCGTTGCTTGCATGGTTGTATCTGTACTATCAACAATAAATACCAACACTGGGGCACAAGTACTTTGTTTCACTAGAGTTATAACACTGGTAACTCTATTGAAGAGAAGCAGATATGTAACCATTCATCACAAATGGGATGTAAAGTCGGCCAAAAGATTTTCTGAGATATTGAATGGGCAAATTCTCCTGAAAATCAGCTTTGCAATGATGTATCACATGTCCATATTGCTTGTTACATAGTAAATTCCTTTGTTTCCTATTGTTTATAGAAATGTTTATTGGGCCATATCTCAGAATATGCTCTGCCAACTTTACGGCCCCTTTGTGCTGGATGATCACATAGGAATTATTTCATTATATTCACTGTAAATACATGCACATACACCCCACACTTTTATTAGGTGTGCAGTTGATTGCAATGGTATATGTATTGTATGTATAGGTGTGACCCGTGACGTAGTGCCCGGCAGTATGCGTGCGCACCTACAGGGAATGTGCTTTAATTCACACTTGATTGATCTTTACTTACAATGCTTACGGTGTAATAGTGCAGTAGTCATGGTCTGCATCCCTAAGCACAGTGAGAGACCAGGTACTAAATCTGGTTGCCCTGCAGTATGCGTACGCACCATAAGGGCATGTGCTTTTAAAATTGGCGCTCAGTGATGTGTGTTTTGCTTTCGAATAGTATGTATGCAGTAGTCATGGACTAGTACCTCTAGCATGTCTTTAGACCAGGCGCTAATCAATTTGTAAACACTACTGATGTAAACAACGGTCACCTCATCTATAGAAATATGCCAAATTAACCCTAACCCGACCAGCCTGTTTTTTGTAACAAAAACAAGGATTTTAACGAATAAATCGCCACTCCCTCACCAGGATCAAGCGCAGGCCCGCATAGGCAAGCCACAGCTATCAGCCTGACATTGGCGCAGTATATTGCACTCACTATATATACTCGGTCGATTATGCCATGGAAAACCTGTCACGAATGCGCTGGTGGGAGATAGCTGGGTCATGGTATTTGTGGTACTGGTCGTGTTAGGGATAAGATACAATTAGCGTAACTATTTTCATTTTGCCTGTTTTAGAAATGAAAGTTAACAATTTATTTGCCTGGCGTGCCTGGCGCTATGCACTGATGTCAGCAATGATCACAGCTAAATACCACTATTTGACTCAAATAAGATGCTGTACATTCGGATGCACCTGCACAATCAAAGAAAAATCCCATCACTAGCACAGAATTAATGGGTCTTATACTCGAATACATTTTTATCCAGATTAGAGGAATTGTTTCATCCTCTCACTGTAAATATGTGCACAATGTCTCCAACTGATTAGGTGTAAACTAATTTGACATAACATTTATTGCTTATTGCAACTAAAAACCCTATTCTACAGGCTTTTCAGGCAAGGTCAGTTCTTATTTTTTGGGGTTGAACATTTTTCAACAATTTATTTTAAAAAACTTTGTTTTTAAATTGACCACTTGGGACTATATTCGCCAATTTCTCAAATTGACGAAATTTGTTGCATTTTGTGAAACTCATGTGTACATGTTTCAGTGGATTTATTAGAGTAGTCTTTGGAGAAAAAGTGTTATTGTTGTGCAATAGTAGAAATAGAAAATGTTGTTATTACAAAGTTTGGTCCCACATCTTAGACCCAGATGTGGGAATAATTCTGTAATATGTCCTTCACACTTTATGCTCAACTGTACATTTTAGGAATGTAGTGGTTAGAATATATAGGGTGTGAAGGGTAGTCCAGAATTATGCTGAGATAAGATGTGTGTGCATGGAATGACCGGAGAATTTCAATTCATTGGGTGTGGATCCTAATGATTATTGAGTGGATTTTATATTCACAGGAAAATTCAAAAGTTTAGTCAGTTCCAAATTGGCAATAAAAATGTGCTTTGTATCTCTCCGCTTGCATAAGTAATCCAAGCGTAAGCAAGCGTTTTTGGCATACACGCATGTCACGCAGATGATGCACAATGGCCTGTTATGTTAGCTTGTTGCATTATGCGCTCCCAGGCTCTAAAATGTTAGTTAAATTGCTCCAATCGTTATTATGATGCAAGGAAATCCTTCAAATTTGCCAGTTAAAGGTATATTATGTGATCTTTCCAGGGAACGCCCTCAACATCGAACCAAAAAATTGAAAGCAGATTTTCTTGCAGATTTACATTTCTGATCATAAATCGTACATACATTCCAAGTTACAGGGCGATATGATTCTTAATTACTTCAAAATCATGGTTTTAGAGTGAAAATAAACTGTCGTCGGGATAATACGACAGTTTATATTTTCACTCTAAATTCACTCTAAAACTATGATTTTGAGGTAATAAGGAATCGTATCGCTCTTTAACTTGAAATGTATGTACGATTAATGATCAGAAATGTAAATCTGCAAGGAAATCTACTTTCTAAAAAAATAATGAATAGGGGCGCTCTCTGGAAAAGATCACATAATATGCCTTTAATCAGTACATAGGAGCTATAGGCGGTATACCACTTTTGAAGGTAATTCATAACTTTTTATAGCATCTTAAAGAAACATCCCATGCTTATAAGTTTGCAGGGGAAGAGAGATAAGTATGGGCTTTCTTGCGATACAAAATTCCATTGACTATAGACATTGCCCAACTTCAATAAATTGATGTCTATGTATTTAGAAAAGGGCTTAATTAGAAAGAATTGCTGTTTGTCACCGATGTATGTTGTGGTCACACTAAATAAAAATCACAAATAAACTTCCACTTGACACTTCATGGTAGTGATCTTGTTTCTTTGATTAATAACACAAATAATGTACTTTTCTAACACAAATAATGCACTATGTGCTGTTTTGTATACTTTCCTATGTATTAAGGTTTAAAAAAGTTTATTTCCAGTAGTGTGCACGCATTTCACTGAGACGCTTGATTCTTGCGCATATAGAATCAAACGGAAACAATTATTGTGATGGCGCAATCTTTTTTCGAAATTGTGTTCAACATGTTTCAAAATGGCAAAATTGAAAATCTGTGACGAAAATCTCATTTTAGCGAGCATAAGAGTTTCAAAAATGCACAGATTTTTGACCAAATAAAACACTTTCAAGTGAATCTCCACTATGAATTTGAACAAAAAAATAAAAATAAAAAACACATTTTGCATTGACTTTTCAGGCTTGCTACTGGAAACAAACTTGTTCTTTTGTTGCCTAACAAGAAATTGCTAAACAATCCAAAGTGACTCAAAATGTTTACCTTTCAAGTGGGCGTGAAAGAAATTATTCTGATGATTCATGTCAGAAGTTCAAAAACTATCTATGCTGGGGAGTTGACATAAGAAACAGGTCGGTCCCGTTCGATTTAGGGAAAATGCGGGTCGGGTTGTCTTACAATCTTCGGGTCAAGTCAGTTCGGAGGTAAATGGGATGGGGAAATCCGGAACTACAAACATGAAAAGAAAAGCAACAATTGAATCACAATTCTCAATTCTAGACCAATTAGATCATATTTATTTTTGATCAAAGGTACAGCTGCAGTACAAACAAAGTAAATAATGTAAAATATTGTTAGATAATTCTGGTTCAAAACATACATTATGAAATACCAAGCACTATTTGGACAGGTCCTGTACTGTAAAGTTATTCCAAAGAACACACATTAGTTTGTCATATTGTAATTAAAATACAAAAACAATACTATTTATATAAAGACTTGTTAAATAAACTGAGAATGTTTCAAAACAAAACTGAAGATACCCTTCCATATTGTCTACATAGGGGAAATGCATAAAACCTATCATAATAATTCAATATTGCTATATTTGGTTTCCTGGTCAATTTTATTGGGTCATTTCTTGTTTTGTTTTCTTAAGACTAAGTGGAAACCCCTGTGTTGACAGAGGTGCTGAGGATCGTCATGGTTACATTTGGAAACGACAAACATCGTTATATGTGCAACCTGTTTAGGGGGGGGGGGGGGGGGGGGGGGGTAACAAAACAATTCCAAACGTTTTATAAATGAATATTTATATTTACAGATAATAATTGTTACTTTGATTGTTTGTCGCCTAATCTACAAATTTCTAGTAGAAAAGTAATAAATCCATAAAATATTTCATATAAAATAGGAAGAAAAAAATCTTATCTGTAAGTTAACATGAAAGACAGGTAAAACAAAACAAAAAACTGATATAGATGCGGTCTTTGAAAACAGTTTTATATCTGTTTCGAGATGGTTCACCATTTAGCTGCTCTCTGAAAAATGTAAGTGCGCAATACAATTATATGAAGGGTAATTGCTTCAAAGATATTGTCTGGTTATGTGCAAAGTTATGTTGTTAATAAGGCTACAATGATGGAATTGGACCTTATAATTATATAGATGTTATTATAATCAAAACAAATATTTGTCGATCACAGTGTATACGATTCCCCAGCGTCCCATGCGCCTGGTGCATATCGTGCGTCATTCGTGATGGCAAGGGCGCAGTAAAACCGGAAGATGTGACGTACTTGTAAACAAATAGGTAATTGACCAATCGCGGGCCCTAATCAACAAGACCCCACGCCGCCTTGCTTCTGCCTTGGAACACACTGCATGCAAGGCCACGCTCAACCTTTTTAATGATCGCAAGCATTCGGATCATGATGCTGTGATCAACAAATTTTTATTTTTATTATAATATAACGTCAACTCTATCTTATTTTATTGTTTCAAAGATATTTTACTAATCAATCACAAATATCAATTACAAAATTAAATTGTTTCAGTAACAAAACAATTCCAAACATTTTATAAATGAATATTGATATTTACAGATAATAACAAAACACACACTCATGCATAGAAGTACAAAATCAATACAAAGACAAATATTTTGAGACATTATTCCCATGGCACTTACGAGTTGGACTTCGGCTTTGATTGTTATATATAATACAAATACTTTGATAAGTACTGGCATCAGATTTAGGCATTTACTACATAAGCACATATATAAGGCATATTAATACTAACCACATACATTGGTCCAGTCATTAAACTATATTATAAAAAGGCACATAGCAAAACATGACAATTATTTGAGTCCATTTAGATAAAATCTATAAAACAATATTATACAACTATCAGGACTGCAGACATTTGTAGGAGTGGGAAGCACAGCTCCAGGCAAATCACATTACATTATTTGAGCTTTTTTGACAACAGGGTATCCCAGAGTAAGTTATACTGTGTTTGATAAAAATAGAAAAACAAAAATATTTTTACATCTCAATCTTATACCTACTGGTAGACATGTCCCTCACTTATTCTCTTAATTTTATCAAGATATCTCTTCTTGTTCAGGTGAGGTATTGACTTGCATGAAAATTGATGAAAACCTGTTTAAAAAAAGAAATTAGCGCACTTCAACTGATTATTAACCTCACACCCCCTGTTAAAATTATGACCAAAATAAGTATTGTACCAAGTCAGTCAAGCTGAACAATTCCTTTACATCATACAAATATTACTTCACTAACAGTTACCATAATCAACTTTTGAGTGGAAATTAAAACAAGAAACAGCAATTATTTGCAAACTTCAACACAATGTTTTTTGCTGAATATGATCAGTGATTTTATAAAGATTTTCAATCAAACTTAGAAACTTGTTTTTGCAAGATAGTCTGCAAATTTCCTGTCAGAAACGTCTTTCTTTTTTTATTGCAAAATTCATAAGGAAGCCAAATATCTGTAGATGTTAAAATCACAAGCGATCTAACTAATAGCAATGGTATTTCACAGCCAAATGAATACAACTTTCTCAGTATCAATCATTCTGGGGCACCCTGTATAATAATACAATCGGATTTGAAACAAACAAACCATGATGAGCTCAAGAGGTTCAAAAGGCACTCATTCAAAGGCACACATGACATTTAATATTTATACATATTCAATTTTTTTTAAAATCATTTTTTCCATTTGGTGGATATATGTGATGCGATCAAGTGAGTCTGAAATATCACATTTATAGATTCCTACTTGATTGTATTGATCATGTACAATTCAACATCATGCAGAAAACCCTATTAGGAAGGGACAATGACTTCAAATGATATAAACAATTGAAGGGTTTTAAAAACAATAGAAACTATCCTTTATTTGGTTATATATCAAAATCGATATTTGTGATTTCCGACTCATTTTGCTTGATCACATCATGTGACACTTTGAACATAAACTTTATATAAGAAATTGCCTTATTTCAGTAGGTCAGCTGAGTGCTACACCATTGTAATTGCATATTACATGGTTTTTACAGAAAAAGCTTTTGCAATGCCATTTACCATAACCTCTTTTGTTGATATTCAATTAAATTGAAACACTGGAAATTGATCCAATATGACTTCAAATTGGCATTTACGATGGTGTTGCACGCTGCTGACAAGTTATGTTTAAGGCATTACAGAAAACGCATTATTTCAGTTAAACTTCAGGCAATTAATAATGCAATAATTCATAGAGCACACATAGATGTTGGAAAATCATATATTGCTTCTAATACATGTACTCTGATAATTATAATCGTATTCAGTAAAAATATATACATTTGGTCTATTTTGTTTTGATTGATTTTGTTCCTTAGTATATACTGCTACATTTACAATCAGCAAGTCATGTTATGAGTCTATAACAACAGCTATCAAACAAGGCAAACAAATATATCAATTGATGATGGTTTAAGCTTTGGTAATTTTGTTACAAATTAGATTGCCTACTATTACCCTATTTTTATTTTTCAAACCAATTGGTATATTAAAACATTCCCCACATCTGCATAAGGAAAGGCAATAAAGGGAAAAACTTGCCGTATAGCCTAACTGACTCATAATTATCTCATACTTTTTGGTCTATAAAACCTTGGTACTTTGATGCTGAATTCTATAGCTCAAAATTGGAGACAAAATATGGTGTTTTTATCTCTCCGTGCGCAAAAGTGAACCATGCCTACATCCACGATGTTGGCATACACACACCTTATGTTACTTCTTCAATGCTGTATTAGAAGTTCACCAAATCCGAACTGATTAGATTACACTTTACTCTGGTATCTTCGTGGACATCATCATGGCATTTCATGGTAAGTCTCATACCAAAGTTCACCAGACTTATCCAATGATCTAGGAGAAAAAAACATACAAAACATTATTTTAATAACATGTAAATTAGAAGAGGTTTTACATTCTCTCATCAACAGGCTCTGTAAGCAGAGGCTTAATTCTTCTCCATTGAAATGTACAGGGAGTTGTCTGTTTTCTTTGGCAGTGAAACTTTAAGGGGACATTTTGGGGATACTTAAGATATTACCCAATCATTCTTCACAAAATACCTTTTCAATAAAGTCACAAATCAATTGCAAATTAAATTGATTTTCATGGAACTCTGCTCATCAGAATTTTAGAAATGAATTTCAAGGAACAGCCAATGGTCGGTCCTGGGGAGTTTTGCTAAACAAATCATTTTTTCAAGTCTAACATATGGCTCGGTGGTCATAGACCTTATGTGTGTGTGTGCACACCGGCAGCCGATGCTGGAGTGTCGTTTTGTGTCATGTCATAATTACTCACCTGATAACGTCCGCAAATGCAGTCCAAAGTCCTTTGTTCTTATACTCTATTCCATGTTTTTCACACATAAGTTTGACATCTGGGGCTATCTTCCAAAAGTTGTGTCTTGGCATTGTTGGGAACAAGCTGACAAAAATAAGCAATGTGTTTATAATTAGAAATGGTATAATTGAAGTATCAACTGTTGGTTCTCTCCTACATGTATGAGATGAGGTTAAGTATACTTTTCAGTGCTACTTTGGGATACAAATGCATACAAAGCCATTATGTTGACTGATGCCTCAAGGACTCAAACCTTGATTACCGACATAGGCATACAAATCAACGAAACCTGTCAAATATGTTTGGTGCGATGAAGACTTAGGAGAAGGTCTTAAAAACCTGGCAAAGGATGATGAAAGGGGTTTTCAGAGTGGTACATATCTATACCACAATAATTGGACTCTGGACCAAAGCATCTCTGGTAAGGCCTGGGTACATCACTAGTTTCAAATACCCAATTTGGCACAAAGGTTAGGAGTAGCAACAGTCTTCAAATATATTTTGTTATTGACACCAGTCATGATCTAATCAAATCTTTGCTGATCGAGATCATGGTCAAAACGTGTACAAATCAGTTTTGAGGCAAAATCACACACTTTACTTCAAATTGGAAATTTCAATCAGCCCCATAATTATCATGTGAAGTGCATCCTGTTGCATCAAATCTTGTCAAGTTAAACTTACTGATGTTCTATTTGAAAGTTGAGATGTCCTGTAAACCAATCATTGAAAGCCGACTGTTTCACATTACATGTTGCCTGTAGTTGACTTGTAAACCAATCTTTGTTCTGATCCCTGTCTATTTCCATCGGGATATGGTTCATCTGTGTTACCCATACAAACCAATGACTTTCAAGCAACCTGGATCAAAAAAGAATGTTCATAGACAAAATGTAATTTCAACATGTAGCCTGAGAATGAGATATAGACCAAGCATTGTTCTGATTCTTGTCTATTTCCATTGGGGTACGATTCATCGGCATTACCCAAAGCAACCCGTGTCAAACCAACCCTACAACATTAAGGAAAATATTTAGAAGGCATAAGTTGCAATTAGAAAATCAGTAACATACCTGACAAGCATGTACAGTTTGAAGGCACCAAAGGCTCCTAATAGAGGTGTGTACATCCAGAATAGCCGAGCAAAAAAAAGCAATGTCCATGCTATATCCTGAAAAGTAAAGAAAACAAGACAGATTTAATTAATACCCATTGATATTACTTTGTTAGTTGGCATATATGTCCCTGGTAATGACACTGGACTGTCTCTCTTCTGACCATCCCAACATTTACCCTTTTTCATTCTCCCCCTTTCGTTTTAATCCCCAAAACACTCCCAGAGAGTTAGGGTTAATCTTGATTTGCCAAAAAGATGTAACACATAACTACATGCTGTTCTCGACAAGCTCTTGAAACTTATTTCAAACCTTCCTTCTAAACATGAGGGAGTTCAATCCAAAATAATAATACCAGTTTCCATTGGGTCTTTTTTAAAACACTCGCACTTATTGCAATAAATAACATAAATAATATATAAACTAGGACAAACTAGCGTGAATTAATAAATTAACAAAGATCTTCAAAAATACATAAGTTTCGAACCCGGTCCCTCTTCGCTATCGTGGCAAAGGATAGCTTGAAATTAAAACAGACAAGATATGAACCGTCAGTCTGTCCATAAATATAGGGCCTGAAAATGATTGATATATGATGGTCCTTTCCCAATGGACCTATACCATATGTAAGAAAACCTGAAGTCACCTATTAATATTTTTAAAAAAGGTGGAAACAAATGAAATGGTTTGAAAATTTACCAAAAGGTATTGTTCTTATCCTTACAATATTATATAAACCTTGTTTCTATGTAAATGAAACGAGTTATAACCCTTACAGCCCTGAACGCCATGAAATCCCGTCTGAAAACTGTGCTGGCAGAACAGGTTCCCTCAGTTTATCTCTCCAGACTATCACTGCGGGTGATAATGTGAACAAAAGTGTTGAATTCAGGCCCGCGCACCCCTGGCAAAGTGGACTACAGTAGAGATTCCCATACTGGTGGATCTGGGTTCGAATTTCATCGCTGAATTTGGCCGATTTCCAGTTTCCACCCCTTGATATTTTTGTCCCCGATCCAGTCTGGGAGGGTTAATGTGTACACAATTGAGTATGTTTGTTTATACATTTACCAATGTCTCCCTGACATTTAAAGGCAACAGACACTGAGGTTAAGCTAAAAGTTGATTCAAACTGTTTAGATCTTTAAAAAACCTTTGCTTTAATTTGAGGTTGCAGTTCTTCTGATCAATTCTTACCGTCCAAACTCTTCTCTTGAAGACAAACCACACATTGACTATGTGGAAGTAAACTGGTAGGACTAGTGGTGGGCCAACTGAAAATAAAAGAGAAATCACATTGCTATTATCACATACAGTAGTGAACATTTTTCTGCCTGACATTGCTGGTCAAAAATCTTTTGCAATGCATCTTTTTACAGGATTGTCAACAAAAAAGAGTTACATGAAAGAGTAGTACATCTACATAATCCCATGATATGGAAAAATAAAAAGGCAAACCCTAAAAGGAAATCCTCTTCCATGAAAATGATACCACTTGACCCACTAATAACCCCTAAGTTTTGTTCATTTATGCTGGGGGATCGATACAGGTCTCCAAATGCCATGGCATTCAGTAGCGTGTGAAATAATTGTAGGCTCTCAATGTATGGTAATGCAACGCATCTCAGATTATGGCAATGGCTAACCCTTTGCCTCACAATCTATGGTAAACAAATCTGAGCTTGGAAACTTTATCACATAGTTCTCAGCAAACATTTCTAACTCCAATGATTTCATTCAACTCCCGATTTGGCTTGAGACTGAAATTGAGTTGCACATCTTCGATGATTTTAATTCATTCAAGACTTGACTTTGGTGACTTAACTACAAATTTGTTTCCAAGAAACTAAGAAAGCCTTTTCTATTCCCTTGATACATCCTGGGACCTGGGTAGAATTTTAGACAAGCCTGTGCTACTTACAGAGAAAGAAATATTTGGATTGGTAATTGTATGGCATAAATCCTTTCTTCTTTTTAGCCCACACCTTTGGCACTTTATCCCCGAGGAGAAACAGATAGGGCATGTCAACATCCGGGTCCATAAGAACAGTGTTGGGTTTGGCGTGGTGCTGAAAATGACGGTAGTTCCACCATTTTGCCGAGGCTGCCTAGAAAGACAATCAAGTAACATAGGTTGCATAGGAACTGTCTAAAACAAAACCAGGAAGTTCCGGAACAAGTCAATTGTGGACCAAATTGGTTTGCTTATTTAGCTGGTTAGTAGTAATAAGGCTTTTCTTTTCACAATTCAAACTGTATGCTCAGAAATGTAATCATAAGGAAGTAATTCATATAAATTCTGAATAAAGCCATGACACACCAGTGTGTTGGGTGCATTACACAACAGACTGATTGCTAGACAATATCAGGGATTTTGAAGGCAACTATTGCAAATGCAAAAGATAATAATATTATACAATGTAATGGAAACAGTCTAAGAATACCTCAGTGCAATGAAAATAAAATACACCTATACCAAGATACCACCTAATGTTGTAAATTTCCGTTTAATGAACTATTCGTTTGAACTATTAAAAAAAAAGCGTTTAAACGTTTTTTATGCCAGTTATTTGCATTGATTTCATTGCGATCGCGATCATCACATTTCGCTAGTCGCCATTTTTATTTATTTTTATTCTTAGTCTAAATCCTCAATCAGTCGTTTAACAATATTGATATAATGCATGTACATGTATGATAGGCCGACGTTGATTTCTACCGGGTTTTTATATCTAGAAACGTTATTGTAATAATTTTGACATGTATACTTGGTACAAGGCCGTTTCGACCGGGTTTTTTGGGGAATTTATTTCTAGAAACGTTATTGTAATAATTTTGCCATTTATATTTGGTACAACAAGGCTGTAATGTTGTATGGAATGAGAATTATGAGTAAGCTTACTTGTCTACCTAAAATTTAGTCGGACTTTTAAAATCTTATTAGGGCTTACGTTTAGCTGTTAGCAAATTCTGTTAACGTTTAAACACCCTATGAGCGTTTAAGCGTTTAAACGTTTAGAACTTACAACATTAATTATTACCACCTATCCAAAATAGTCCCCATGGTAAAAAATAAAATGGCCCCTGCTCATAATGGGTTTTTATTCTCCAGATGTCTGATTATGACACACTTGACTTTGACCTACCTTAATACCGCCAATGATAAATCCATGCATCCAATGATTCCATTTAGATGTTTGGAAGACGGACAAATGACCCATGTCATGTTGTAACCATCCAGCCTGTGCCTATAGGAACAATTCATGATGAAAGTTTATTGCAAATAATCCGTTGTGGTTTGTTGTTGTGAAGAAGAAATATCATTGTTCACAGATGTCCCTGTGATTGTATTGCCAAGCATATGATATTCTATGATATTCACAATAGCCAATTCTCTACTAAAATCATTACCCTATTGCTCATAAATAATTTGTTAAGGCTATATTAAAAAAAAAAATTGTCTCAAAGCTCTTCAGTTTTTCAAAACCTAATGCGGAATTGCGTTTTTTTAAATATTTTTGATTCAAGTTTTTTTTTAAATATAAAATATTGAAATCTGTGTAAAAGTGACCTTTTGTATTTAAAATGATGTGATTAAAGGTAGATGACCCGATCACATTTTCGTAACACAGAATTATTTCAAACATACGGAGATTTTCATATCATATGAAAGCTCGTATTTTTCTCATCATCATACTGAAATTTGATGGCCTAAATCGGTATAATTACGGAGAAATCGATGAAATAACGTCGAATTACCGCGAATGGTGGTATACCACCGATATAGTTTGTGTACAACTCAATGGGTACAGTTCACAGCATCTTGTGCGTCTAAAATAAGAACCATTAGAGCTATGCAACTCAAACTTTGGAACACGACATTTTTAAGGATGACCTTTCATGTAGAATAGAAAACTTCAAGTTGAAAATTGGAAATGTGATCGGGTCATCTACCTTTAATCGGTGACATTTTGGGATTTATTTTTGAAAAAAAAGAAAAAATATTTTTTTCTTTCTAATAATGCGCATGGGAGCTTTGAGACAAATGATTTTTTTTAATATAGCCTTAGAGGGTTAATTTTGACAAAAGTGTTTAAAAAATGTTGTGGGAAATTTTGAAATATATATGATTCATAAACAGCCACATTAAACTGAATTACACATTACTTCAAATTTCTGGATCCAAACAAGAGAATGGAGAAAAAGCAGTGTTGGCCGATCCTGAACGGGAAATCGGAACCGGCGCCGATCTGCATTGAATCGGAATCGGGAACAAAATGCAAGTTGCCAATCCACCCTTCCGATCTATTGGATTAAATATCTTACCTTTATTAAAAGACGTTGTATAAAAAAAAATACACTGTGTAATCACAAATGTTCAGCTCATTTATTCCTTGTCTTGTTCATAAAGTGATATATTTGTTTATCCATCATCATCAATTCATCATTGCGTCTCATACTCTCATCATCATCAAAATATCAACGCTGCATTCTTGACTTGATGCCGCACGTGGATTGAGTGAACTCTGAATGACGCAATGACCAAACTGAGACTTTGCCGCCCTCATACATCGTTCTATTAATTGTAGTGCCAGGGAACGTACGGTAATCTTGAAAACTAGTGGGATGTACATGTACACTTATAAATAAACATGGCGACGCTCAGTGATGAATGAAAACAAACTTTCTTCAGCATAAAAAATCAAAATACGCCAGAATTTGATTGGAATATAATGAAAATTATGAAACTTCTCTGCCAAGAACAACTCGCAGAATTAATATGTTGTTACGCGGGTAAGAAAATCAGACTAAAAGTAAGCTTATTTGATGATTCGCACTGGTTTCAAATTATAATTTGCTAGATCTGAATCTGCTCGATCTGTAAATTTTCTGATTGGAGATTGACAGTACCGATCTTGGGTTGGATCAGACATCACTAAAAAAAAGTGCAGAAAATATTAATTTGGGGTGGGGTGATGGACGGTGAATTAAAATGGTTGACCTACCTGTGATGTTGTCATTATAAGCGTTGCTGCAATGTATGGAAGCCATCCTGTACCATACCACCATAGACACACCCACGATAGTAGATCCAATGCAATGATATGGCTAAGATGAGCCACATAGAACCACAGTTTGGATTCAAACAGGCCCATGTTCTCCGCTTTGGCGCGTAGATCACGCATGTCGCTCACTATTGCACTCTGAAATAGTTGATTACAAAATACATCTGATTATGTCAATGAACTCAGAACTCTTGTATTAAACCACTTGAAATTGGAATAAAAAAAGACTTGCCGGGCACATTTCAGGGTTGTAATCGAGAATCCATTTACATTCTCGTCTGATTATTTTACAACATTCTAACCCTGCAGATTTTTACATCCTGACCCATGAATGCCATGCATACTTCAGACATCAACTAACAATCCAACAGACATTTTGCCCTGATCCAAACCATAATTATATGCACTCCTGCCAAACAAGATTTATATTCCACATGGAAGGAATTCTGGACCAACTTTTTGTATTTAGGCCTACAATATAATATAAGCCTATAGCCTATAAATAATGGCCATTCTTGAAAGTATGCTCATATTGTCTAATTTCATCTTGTTTGCCCCCTATGCTTTTTTACCTTGTGTTGTTGTTCTGCTGGTATCTGGCCAATACAGAGTGGTTTGAGAAACTTGCTCACATATTTCTTGTCTGGATGAAAGGCTGTAAAGCCCTCCTAGAAAAGAGAAACATGCACATGATGATGATCTAAGAAAAGGTATGATTGATTAACTGTTAAATGTTATCTCAAGCAATTTACTCTATACAATACTGCTGTCAGCTATTTGGTAAATATGTTGATAATTAATCCGATTCCAATTTGAATCAAACACCTGATATTCGCATGACCCACCTTATGAAAATGAACATACTGAAGAAAAGAATGTTCTAAATATGGGGGAGGGGGGACATTTCACATGCAAATTAATAATGACTCCAATTTTGGGCTTTTTTTTAGTTTGTCCCAAAATAGGAAAAGGTTTTCAAATTATTTTGTATTATTTTATTCATTTTTGGTGTCACTTTAAAGGGAAAAAAGAAGAAAAAAACCCAACAAACCGACCCAACCTGAGAGGTCCGCCCATCTGTAGCACAGATTTGTTACACCCCTCCCCCAATGGTTTTTATAGCAGTAACTAGTCCCCTATTTCCATTACCGTAGGCGTATCCCTATTAGGCGCCCATGCCCTTATAAGCGCCAATGCCCTTATAAGCACCCACCCCCGTTTTTCTCAATGACTACCAACAAACAATCCCTCATAAGCGCCCACCCTTTCAATTAACGTAGCACAACAACATTTTTCACCACGGCGTCCTTCAGTAAAGCGCAGTACCAGTAAGCCTGACGTCATGTAATGTGGCCACAGTGAGACCACTGCGACGCCACGCCACAATGTTGATATTCCCCAAAAATGTTAAACAGTTTACTTTTTCGATCGCACATATGGTTTTCCGCTAGTGCAACCTCGCCGAATTCGACAGTGTTCACAATAATTGAGTTTAAAAAAGGTAACGTAATAAGTGCCCACCCAAAATGACTTTGCTTACCGCCCTGGGCGCATAATAGGGATAATACGGTACATTTAGGATGATACTCTTATTTATCCAAGAATCGTGACTTCCTAAAATATGGGATTGTAAATGTAATCAAAAACCCTTGGCCACCTATTAATTTATTTCTTCTTACAGGACTTTAGCAGGGTCCTATAGTTCGGTCAGTTCCAAATTGGTGAACCTGCTTACAGCTTACTGGAGGGAATGACTACTGAAGCATGCCAAAATTGTGTGCACACACTTGAATTACTTTTGCGCGCGAGATAAAACTGCATTATTTCTCACCAATGTGAAACAGATTAAACTATAGCTGGCATCACACACTTTGGACATAAATCAACTAACTGAATTTTCAAAGTGCTGAAATCCCGGACTGAAATAGTCGAACATAATACTACTTTTGGGGAGATTTGTGCACATTTTTAAACCTCAAATTTACCCCCCACCCTCCAATTCCCAGACACCTTTGATTTTCTGACTGAGCCTGATTTGCCGAAAGGCTGCCGGACAAGGGTCCTTCCCCCAAGCCTCACTACACAATTGAACATAATTATAATTTATACATGTATACTAAATAAACCAGATCTAACCAGGGGGGTGTTGAATAGAAAGGAGAGTGCACGAAGAGGCAATCTATTGTCCGCACATGCGTTATGCCCATTAGTTATCAATGCCGGGATTAGTATTAAGTTAATTCGTTAGGTGATGATCGATCACATAGACTCAACCAAAAGGACATTTTACCGACCCACAAGACATTGCATAAGCGAAACCTACATCCAAACCTAGTGCCGCAATGTTATCCACAGACAGAAGTACTTCCGGTACTTTTTTCCGAAATTGTCACACATTTTTACATTTGGGCCAATTTGGGCCTTAACAAAAATACATACAATAGATGCGGAAAATAGTTTACTTTAATTTGCTTTATGTTATAATGTCCGCACTTATCCACGTACAAATATGATAACAGTATGAAAAATAAGTCTTTTATACATTTATAAATTGTGGGGAATTGCCAAAAATGTCGTAACTTTCGATATAATCGTCCAATTTTGATCGCGTTTTTGCTGTCATAACTCGTAACTTCGCAAGGAATTAGAAAATGGCGAAATTTATTTACTGGGCGGAATTACGTCACAAAGAAATGTTCTCTAAAATGTTTCTCCGCTAAAGGTCACAACCGATCGTTTTCAAGGCAGGTCCCTAGTACGATCAAGTAGAGTGATGCGCGGTTGACTGTGACAGAAACTCGTAACGCAGGCTTCTAATGAATAGGATGCTTCCGAGTGGTAGGGCATTTCATGGTCACTGACTGTTACAAAGGCATAATCGGATAAGTAGTACTTGAGAGGGTACTCGAATTAGATTTAAAATGTTGTGCACACTCCTTTCTATTTAACACCTCCCTGATCTAAAAACTAGGTAGGTGTACGTCTTTGCTTCCTACCGTTGCATCCTGTCCCGTATGATGCCCCAGTAATCGTCTTCCCCCAGGATGACGGTCTTGCCACCTTGACACATCATATACATGATTATCTATCACAATCCATTTCTCTATTGCAAGTTTGCCACCGTGCTGCTTGACCTCGTCCCAGGTTATATCACGCCTTGCTCTGTTGCCTAGACCCATGATAGCAAAATGCTTTAGTGGCTAGGTTAAGTTCAGTTTCACACACCAAGTAAGTTGTACATGAGCTGTTCTTCAGTCCACAACCTTATTCCGTGATAGAAAGGCACCTACGGGGAGCAAAATGGATATTGATGAGGTGAACTGAGCAGTAGTGCTAAAACAACAATCATTTCCGAATTTTGCACATCCGGTGATCCGCTTTGCATGAAGTAAACTCCCGAAGTAAACTCCTTTATTTACGTGCTCTTTACTTTAGCTTATTTGCTGCATACAGCATATCCCATTCTACCGTCCATGATCCCATCGATAACCATTTTCATTAGATGCCCAACCTACGTAGTTAACCATTAACATAAATACTGAATACAACGCATCATGTTGACTGTTATCTGATCATCATCACTGTAGTGCATGATCAGACGACGGTACCTGGTAGCTTCCTTCCTCCTAGCAACTTTACAACATCAATACTAGAGTGCAAAATTCGTTGAACTCACATTTGTCTATACAGACACTTACACTTGACATCAAGACGAGGTTAAATGAACCTGTTGAACAGCAATGTCGAACGATAATTGATTGGATGGTTACATTCATTGACAGTGACACAGTGTATGTACAGTCCATGGTAGTGGTACAACCAGGGAGACGTTACCCCACCGGGGGGGGGGGGGGGGGGGGGGGGGGGGGGGGGGGGGGGGGGGGGGGGGGGGGGGGGTTACATTATAACGTCTCTCTGGTACAACAACTACATACACTAATTTTGATCTCAATCTTATTTTTTATTTTATAAATAATAATAACAGTTCGGTGGTGGACGTGGACGTGGACGTGGTATAATCAGATTATTTGATCAATGGCATATAATATTTTTTATTAATTTATACAGCCAAAAGGCATACACATTGGTTGGTCTGGATATTCTAGGTTTTTTACAACAGAATTTTTGTTGACATTACATTGGTCTTCAGAATTGATTTTTTTGTCTCACAATAAGACCAAAAAAAAAAAAAAAATGTTATATTGGCGTAACGGGCTGAACAAAAATAGGGTAGGTAGGTAGGGATTTTTTTTTTTTTTTTTTTTTTTAGCAGCTGTTTTTGAACAATGTTAACCGAGTTTAAACATTCCCTATTGTTTGTTAGAAGCACCGTCGTATTTCGTTCGAGAAAAAACATTTATTTTTTTCATTTTTTTATTTTTTAGGGTCGGTCGGTTGGTTTTTTTTTTTTTTTTTTCACTGAAAAAAAAAAGTGTAGGGTCGGGCGTATTTTTAGGGTCGGGCGGGTTACGCCAATATAACTTCTTTTTTTTTTGGCCTAAGTGAATTTTGAGGTGGAAAATAGGAATG